>VMBQ01002338.1:2724-152066 GCA_007657795.1 Dreissena rostriformis
ACAAGGTTAAAGTTTTCTTTTGCAAACTATTGTCGCATAGTTTAAATATGTTTCCACTAAAAAGGAGCCATTTTGTAGTAATTCAAAAATCACAGTCTAAACTGCATACACTAATTTTGTAGCTGTATGGTAAATATTTGAATGCAAACAAACATAAGGTTATATCATCCATATTTATTTTTTTTAATTTATACATTCTTATAACACAAACAACACACACATATATTTCAGTAATCATATGAGCTTATTATCCCCCTCCAAAGGCGAAGGTATATTGTTTTGGCGTTGTCCGTCCTTCCGTCCGTCCGGCACTTTTGTGTCTGGAGCCATATCTTGGAAGTGCTTTGGTGGATTTCATTGAAACTTGGTATGAGTATATATACGGATAAGAGGATGATGCACACCAAATGGCATTGTACACCATCTGTTAATAACGGAGTTATGGCCCTTTGTATATATTCTGTGTCAATGCAGCATGTGGAGGCATATGTCACGTGTGTGACAACGCTCTAGTTTGGCGGGGTATATCAATTCAACGAATTTGCTTGTTTATATGTCAGTCTGTCAAGGCTTAGAAGAAGCATCTAAATTATGTTAGTATATTCAGTCCATATATAAAACTAATATGGTAATGCATTGCGATAAAATATAAAGAAGTGAACACTTCACATCATTTATTTGCACATAAAAGACTAGTAACACCATCAGTAATGCTTAAACACTGTCATCAACTTACAAGAATATTTACGTATTATGTAGTTACAAAGTGATGTTATCTTTTGAAAAACTGTTCAATGAATTCCTTATGTATCATAATCCATTCAATGCATTATGAACAACAAGAATAATACAGAATAGTATGCAGTTTATCCAAAACAATATGTTATACATACAATTTTATAAATAAACAATGCTGGTTTTTTACTTGCGTAAAAAATATTTATCATGGGACAACAACAATTAACAGCCAATTTATTAACTCATGACGCTAGTTGATACTGTTTATAATTACACTGTCTTACTAAATGATCACAACGTTTACGTACGGAGTTCTTTTACCAACTTGTGGTAAGTTGTTTTATTGCAAGTTTAACATTTAGTTGCAGACACTGGTCGATATATAGGCTCAATTTGCATCGGAACAATCGCTTTTCTTCAACATGTTAATTGCCTTCCAATCGTTAATTTAACAACCCATTGACAATGTTTGCACATACGTCTTTATAATGTGATAGCTGATTTTTGTTTACAGACACTGACAGACAGATATAGACTCTACAAAGTTCTTTAAAAGTTCACATATGTTCCTTTGAAATTGAAGTAAACCTACAGAACCAATAAACAAGATCACCATGGCTAAATTCCATGGAAACTTTGATAGTTCAGGAATCCCTCCTTTGTTGATTTCTGGAAACCAACACTGTCAGTTTTGCTCAATAGAATGGCTTGTGTGATGCCCGGTGCTTGGCAGAACAGCTTCTAAAAATGGAGAACCAACAGTGAACACAAATCTTAAAATTTGATAAATGATGCAGGCGTTTTGTAAAGTTTTTTGTTTAATTTTGAACAATCTGGAATATTGTGGTACGAAAATCCGACAGGGTTAGATTTAGGGCTTTATATCTGTATATAGTGATATGTAACCTCGGCAAAGTGAGATGCAGACGAGGTGTAAACAAGTTGAAACTAAGCTAAAATACAAAACAGTTAAATCGCAATATCGATACATTTTGTACATAAACTTGTTTCTGAAGGATTACAACCGCAACTTACCAGATCATTGCTAATGATCACATGTAAAACTCCTTTCTGAGAGCGAATGCAAATTGTGTCACAAACTCTGACATGTAAACAGCACGTACTGTAGGGTGGCGCATTTGAAATACCGCGAGAATACCGATGACGACTATAATATTTTAAAAGACATTGTTTTTAAACAAGCGTTTATTGATTTATGAGGATAATAATAACAATCAGAAATCAAATATATCGAAGCAAATAAATTCGCAAGAAATCTGGATTTATGCAATACATTTTAGACGGGTTATATTAACAAAAATTATGTTGCCGAAAGTTATCGCGTTTTGTAGTTACCAGTCTGTGGAATATGACTTGTTCCCCTTTACGGCTTAAGGCCGGGAAACAGGCAAACAGGAAGAAAAACAAAAAATCGCATTTTGGCGGTCAAAAACATATAATACAATAACATAGAATACGACTCGCTACTTAATAATTACTGCCATGACGTATTATTTCATGAGGAATGCATCTACGTGTCATATAGCGTTTGTCGAAGTGTCTATGTAGCTCAGCGGTCTATGATTTTCCATCGCGAAAATAGGTGACGGCAGGAATTATTTGACTTGAAAGCCTATAAGGTAATGTCTCTTTGTATTTCAGAAAAGTGATACAAATTAACGGTCAACGCCCTTCGGGCTTTTGCCCGTATTATACCCTGTGTAATGGCAGGGAAGTATATTAGATTTAATATACTTCCCTGGTAATAGCATCCTGCTGTATACACAATGCAGCGAACCCTTATCAGCTGATTATCAATACTATGTAGCAAGCGACCGGGAGGTCATGGGTTCGATCCCCACTGTGGGAGCGTTCTTTAGATTTCACCCTAAGACCTGTCAATAATACCCGAAAGGGGAGTTAGACAGTATAGATAGATAGATAGATAGACACCTAGAACTGGTTCTAGTCCCAGGAAATGGACTCGCGAGCGTTTCAAATAAGCCTAAGGCTGTCTATGCAATCGAGCTTAAATAAATAGGTTTAAACTAAACAAACAGGAGCAAAGCAAAATTACTATTAGGGTTTGCTAAGTCAGTAGAGACAAAAGATCAAAGATTTTTTGGTAGACAAATACACTGAGTGGAAAACTTGTGAGCGACATTCCTCAAACAAGGCCTTTAAATAGTTTGATCATGTGTGACCTTGACCTTTTGGCTACGGAAACTGTTTAAGCAATGTGACATCATGTCTCTTCATCTTAATATGAGAGCAAAACCAAGAATCAAGGCGAGGGGTATTACATGCGTAATGGTGGATGATTGAGTGTTATTTTCAAATTGCAGGATCCGTGATCAAGTTCCAGTCAGGATGAGCCATTTAATGGCCATATTCGACCTTTGACATGCTGTATTCGTATGGTATACATTTTGTTCAAGCTCAACAAAAAATTTGCTAAGTTTAGGAGCGCATAATTCTGTAACCTGCAGATTATTTGGCATGAAAATGGTCTCTTGACATTGTATACCTCATGGTGATAACATACTTTAATTTTCAAATTGATCGCTTGAGAAGTGAGGGAGTTTGATCCAAAAACTTATTTCAGGCACACAGACCAACAAACTCATCCACAAACCAACTGAGTGACACCAATAGACCTCCTGTCAAACTTTGTTTGCTGGGCAATAATGATAAAATGTTTTAATAAACAACAATAATGACTTTTGCTTGATAAGTTTAATAGCAACACTGGGTTAAAGTAAGATGTGCCATCTCATTTTTAATAGGCTTTCACATTTTTCTGTTGAGAAGACGTAAACAACAAAATACTTCTTTAAATGCAACAGTAGGTATTAATGGTAACAGTTTGAGAACAGTTATAAGAGTCATATTTAGCCACCTAAGAGAGGCTGTTCTTTTTAAGACATCTAAGTAACTTTCTGTTTCTTCTGATATATGGACAGACAGAGGTCAATGGTGATCACTGATGCCAGTATACGCCCCCTTTACTTCATTATGGGGGTGTATAAAATACTGCTTGCTTAAAACCCTTGTGACAACACCATTAACAAAGATGACAAAGTGTAAGAAAAGGAATCATTTTAAAAGCAATAACTTTAAATAGAGTTCCATATTCAACATAAAAGTTACACTTTATGCCAAAAAAAAGATAATTAACATCACGTAGCATTTATAAACATCTTTTCTCAGAAACATTTTCAGTATAAGTGTGTAGTGGAAATTATGTTTTGTTTGTCATAAATCTCCTTATAATAATAATAACAACCGAATGGAATACATTTTACTTCTGAGTTTCATTTATACTTGGCAGTAAACATTTCTAAAAATACTTGACATGAACTTTAAGATTAACATTTTCTTATTACTAAACACAACTGTATTATTTAATATCTCTTTCTAACAAAAGACCCTTTCCAACAAACTGAATCAGTTGTTTTTAAAAAATAATATAGTAAAACTCAAGCACGACGTACTTTTGCAAATTAATTTGTACACATAATCTTGTGTATGCATTTTTTAACTACAATTAATAACTTGGTCCAAAGCCACTCATAAGAATGAAGACTCCCACCTACCCTCCCCCCCCCCACACTTCATTTAAAAAGTCATAAAATCAGCGTTCAATGTTCAAGTTCAACAAGTCTTTATCTCCTCAGCGTTCATGAGATTCTCGCCCTGTTTCAGTCTCGCCATGGTGTCGGCGTACTGGAAGTCCTCGCTATTCTCGTACTCGCACATGTCGAGTGCCACCTCACAGCTCTCCTTGACAACACGCTCGCGGTCCATCACATACTCCTCCAGAATTTTCATGCACGCCTCCGTTGCTATGGAACCTGGAATGTGGAGTTCACAGTTAATATTACGTGTAGATGAATACAATTGGAAACTATCGTTTGAAGACATTGAACCTGGAATGTGGGTTGCAATGCTAATATTACACGTAGATGAATACATTAGGAAATCATAATTAGAAGACATTTAAGATGGAATGTGGATTGTACATTTAATATTACGAGAAGATGAATACAGTTGGAAATCATCATTTGAAGACATTGAACCTGGAAAGTGGGTTGCAAATTTAATATGACGATTAGATGAATGCAGTTGGAAATCATCATTTGAACATTTCCTTGAAAATTACAAGTTTTCAGGAACACCCATAACCCCTGAGATGATGCAAAAAATAAGCCTTTGGTAGAGGTCCACTATATCATGTTCATTTCCAAATATCGAAGAATAGCCCTTCTGGCTTCAGAGAATAATAATGTACTAGTCTGACCAATTCTGACCACTAGGATCACTTGACAGTAATTCTTGCAAAATATCTAAGATCAACCCTAAAAGTTTTGGTTAAGGAGATTTCTAATGGAAACCTGTTCTGCATATACACGCGTAATGAAATTACAACGGTGAACGAGGTTTGGGGTACACTTTGCTTTAGCTACATTAGCCTAGCAGTTTTGGTGATGTTGTTTGAAGCCAATTGTTGACATACGACCACCCACTAAAACTCTGTCTCACCTTGAGTACTTCATGCTCTGGGCCCATATTCATAAATCTACTTGGGAAACACTTAAGACAATTCCTTGTATTAAACAAATATCGTTTAAGTCTCTGGTTAGTTTATATACAGCGATTTTAACAATACGATGTAGATATTGCTAAAATGATCATTATTGTTTAGTTAAATCATTTCACTTAAGAAAAAGTTAAGATTTGCCAAAAGAGCTCTGTGATTACTGGCCCATGTGAGACAACAATATTGAATATTCAAGCCCCAACCCACAACATTCATAACAGGTACCTAGGGCCTCTGCACACTCATGGCGGACCATGGGGTTCTCCTTGGGGTCCCTCAGATTAACAGTGAGCTGATCAATGCATGCGCTGTGCTGTATCTGACCAAGGACGTACGCAATCTCGTGACGGAACAGAGCACTGCTGCACTTCAATCCTGTAATTGAGATGGTAACAGTCAGCATACTAGTCCATACAGGGGAATGTTATGATATTATTACTCAATTTAGTAGTTCATACCTTAGGTAGTCGAAATGGCATTAACTTCTACCAATACCTAAAAAGAGCTTTCCCACAACAGCAAGCTCAACTATTCTTCCACTTACATTTTCTGTCATTCACCTAATAAAATGACTTTGATTGTGTTTGAAGACATACTGTATTTCAGGGTGAATATATGTAATAGCTACAAGCTAAGTTATATGCAAATTAAACCTGAAAATTAAGATAACAACAAAATATGTATCATGCCACAAAAATAGATTTTCATTGTTGTACAACTTAATTCATTTGAATTTAAATAACTGAGCAATCCCATTCAAGGTATCCATGTATGAGATACCTACACACACATTTAAACACATGTCTTCCATCAAAACTCTAAATGATGAGAGGATTTTTTTTCCTTTTCCTATTTTCAGTAACTGGGACATCTTGACCTGGCCTGAACAAGCTGTTTAATGGCCAATTTGACCTTTGAACTCTTAAGTGTGACATAGACCTTTGAGGTAGGAACACAAGTGTTACATGCCATTGTGATACGTCTTTTATGATGAATTGCATTTGAGCCAAGTCATTTTAAAATGCATCAACATATATTAAACTTTTGGCTGAAACAAGTTATTTTATTGCCAAATTAAACCTCTGAACTCTAAGTGTGACCTTAAATTTGTGGTAGGAAGATGGGTGTTAAATTTCACGAAATTTCGTCTCATGAACAGAACAAAATTTTTACCTCCAGGAAGCATTACAAGCTTATCGTTTTACAAATAAAGAATGAACGAGGACAAGATACATGGCATGAGATATGAAAGAAACATTAATTGTTTTATACACAACAAATATGAATGTATTGATCTAGGAACAACATCATTAGGGTAAGAGCAGTTGTAAAACTTGGTCAGTTTAATAATCTTGACAGCAATGAAGATAAGATTTGTTGAGATGGTAAGATGGACAAATAATAAACACTTCAAAATCAACTATGAGCAAAAGAATATCTTGAAAATTAATTTTTATAAAACACATGCAACAATCCAAACAAACCAAAATTTTCTGAACAAAACAATCACAAAATAATTTAATGCCATGACCAATAGATCTTATAAGGTCGCTGTGGCATAGTGTATATGTTGTCCGCCTAGCGACCAGGAGGTCACGGGTTCGATCCCCACTGTGGGAGGGTTCTTAGATGTCTCCAAAGACAACAAGTACTGGTTCTAGTCCCAGGAAACTGACTTGAGAGCCTTGCAAATAAGCCTTAGGCTTTCGATGCAATTGAGCTTAAATAAACAAGTTAAAACTAAGCAGATCTTACACTAATAGTACAACACTCAATGGAGTGTAAACTTAGCAAAAAACAAATTATACTGGTACAACGCACACCTTCAGCAATTGCAACTACTGCATCTGAAGTTCCAAGATTCCTCAATGAAAACAGCGCCCTATATCTCTCGAACAGAGATAACGTCTCGTTTAATAAAGTCTGTTTCAAGCTGTCTACGTCATCAGTCTGTTTGGTTGGCGGGGCTGGGTCCACGGAAAAGTAGGGGTTCTCAGAAAGCGACTCTTTTTCATTTTCTGAGTTCTGAAGCCACTGTATCCGTGAAAGAGCAATCTGGCATGTTTCAGCTACCTACAAGACAAGAGCTATTACAGGACAGCACGCTCCACTTTTCTGGTTCTTGTCTGAGATTCTGGCTTTTTTTCTAAACTAACCTGTTTGTATAGAAGATTTACTAGGTTATGTAATCTATCAAATAAACTAGTACTTTTCTAATATGTAAAAGATCCTACAATACACATAAATAGAATGAAATCCCTGACAACATTCCTAAGAAACTAGGTTACCAAATAACTTAAACTTAGCTTGGACTCTGATGCTCTGTCAAATGTTTTGATTATAATGCCTTTTAATTATTGATAATAGATATTGTTTATTTTTGTTTTGCATCTTCCTCATAAAATGTACTTTACAATCATGTTGCATTCAGGTTGGGGTCAGTATATGGCTACAAAACAACTGTTATCCTGCTTTACTCAATTGCATGTCATGAAACTGCATATGACATTTTATGCTCGCAATAGCTTGATTTTAGATCAGCGAGTGCAAAATAGCAATCATAATCTGATTATTATCTATGTGTTTTTTTTATTAAATAATATTAAAATTATGAAAAAGATGTTGTTATATGACAAGTCCGGGCTAGCTGTGAAGGGGCTTATTTAAGCCGCAATCTTATTTGTCTTGTTTTTAATAATCAAGTTTTGTACCTCTACCACTGGATCTGCTACATGTTTTTGAAGGACATGAAAGACCTCTGGACTGCCAATGGCACCAAGCGCTTCACCTGCAAGAACATGTCAATATAATTCTCGAGAAGCACATTGTTATATGGATGTAATTAAGCAAATAAAAAAATGACATAAAAAGTTGAATGTGTATGAAAAACGTTTACTTACGGGATCTTACTAACAGAAAAGTTCTGAGATATTTATACAAAACAATGTGTTCAAAGACAAGTTTATGACATACATGCAACACTCATTTGAAGATTATATATCCCATAATCTTCAGACATGCTAAACATACATGTACATATCAATGTTATTTTTTAATCACAAACGAGTTCTTAGAAAACAGTAAAGTTAAAGCAATTTATTTTAGTTAATTGCTTACATTCAATAAAAACCTTTTCACTTGAATATCCAGAACAACTATAAACATCAAATGAACAAAACTGTGATCACAGCCTTGGAACAGTCAATGCAAAGCAAAACAAACTGTTGTTTTATTAATAAAAATTAAAAATAATAAAATAAAAAGAATTTAAGGCCTGCAGATTTTAATTCAGGTACCAGGCCTTTTCCTGGGGTATCTACGGGTCCGTTAAACCAGGGCTTTTTTTCCTTCTTTATGAGTGGCCGTGGAAGGACATTTCACAATTTTGAAAAGGACAATTCACAAACCTAACATGGCCATGAATTTTTACAAAATGGGCCGTTTTTCACAATTTTAATAATTTCACGACTCGGTTTTTCACAATTTTAAGAAGTTCGCGACTCAATTTTTCACAATTTTGAAAAGTTTGCGACTCAATTAGTCACAATTTTGAAAAGATTGCAACTCATTTTTTCACAATTTTGAAAAGTTTGCGACTCATTTTTTCACAAAGTAAGGGGGCCAGGGCCGCTTCACAAAGTCAGGAAAAAAAGCCCTGCGTTAAACGGACCCATTCCGAAAGCGAAATTGTGATTTGTTCTTCTATTTTAAGTTATTATAAAGAGTGATATTAAATTAATTTTTCCCAAATCAGTGGACTTGGCGCACAAAAAATCCCAATCCCGAAATTGCATTTTTTCCCAAAATGGTAAAGAAAAGGCCTGGGTACCGCCATAGGCAGTCCCGGAATACCGATTAGGCAGAGAATGACTTGAGTGAAATTGACCGGGAACTTGCGCATTAGTAGGTACCGACGCAATTAGGGGTCTGGGACATGGGCCCATGGTGCTGATCAGGCACTGAACATAGGGCATGTGGGATTTTATGCAGACTGGGGCTTTACAGAAGTAAGCAATTATTGAGAATACAATTTGCAATATGCAATTCAGCTTCTTCCACAAAATGTTATTCACATTTGTAATCTTATTTCAATTGGCAATAGAGTTAAAAGTATTTGTTATCTTTCAGTATGGTATGTCTTTTTGTGATATACCTGTCATAAAAGCTATTATTTTAATCAATTGCTACAAGTAAGTTAAGCAGTAGGTTGTCAAACATAGTCATAGTAGATATTAGACAATCATATATTTTAATTTGTATTACCTGCTTCATGTCTGACCATGGCTTCTTGTTTTGTATCTTCCAGTACCTTAATAAGGGTTGGTACAGCATATGTGTCTTGCATCTGTCCGAGGCAATAGGCCAGCTCATGTTTTAAGAGAGCTGACTCGTCGTTAAAAGATTCGGATATCAAATCGATGGCTTCCTTTCCACCAAGATTTTTAAGGGTAAATAAAGCCCTAAATCTTTCTTTTAGTGGTTTCGAAGGATCATTCAAGATCTTCCCAATGAGTTGTATAGAATCTGATGACATTATGAGAAAGTTAATGATTAAACTTAAAATAGATAATGTTATGTAAATTAATGTTGACGTCCGAATTGTGTCGCAATGCTGGTCCGGTCGCTTTGATCGAGATGCAATCGATTAAACGGTTACACTACAGCAACATGAATATTTTTAACCACGGCTTCACTAAACCAATATGAGTTTAGACACAATCTGACAATTTATGAACGCGAGACAAAAGACCTGGCTTGAAGTTGCTCTTCTTATTAACAATGGTGATCAGTGTTTGATCCTTTTAAGATTGATGCAGTTTGATTATTTCTAAAAATGTAGAGCAAATAATTAAACGGATAGATGATCGTTGTTTATCTGAATGAAAATCCTAAATGACATACAAATTGCGTGGACTCTGATCGAAATAATAGTATATTAAGGCCGAACCTTCGTGTCGTGGACCTGAACTTTGATTCGTTTACGTTGTCTCAAAAATACAAAATAATTGAATGATACAATGTAGTTTTTAGCAATTTCAATAATAGTTTATTCTGCACATAATTCTCGTTCACGCCTAGAAATTAACCAGGTATCGTAAAAACAATAAAATAAATAATTAATACCTATATAATTACCTAAAGTACATGGACCGATGTAAATGCGTATTTTGTCTATGGTCGGTATGGTGGTTATCGCGATGGTAATGAACGATGCAAGGGTGAAATAAACACAATGTAGATTTTATAAAATAAAAAAATAAAAATGAAACGAAAAAATGGTCACATGCGTATAATTAACGTGCTTATCTAGTTAATCAAAATGTGGATAGGCAATAACACGTTATCTTCTTCTTTTTCGTTTATTGTACTATATCCCTCTCTGGGGCATTGTCGTACAAGAAAATGGTTAAAAATCGCTGTGTGGCGCAGTTAGAATAAAATAATTTTTAAAACTATTTACTTATTCATTATGGCCTATTTCTGTGCCATCCCTTCCTTGAACGCTTCAAGACTGAGAGCCGTCACAAGGTGGTTAGGCAGTTGGTTCCACAGTCTTGTTGCTGACGGGAAGAAGGAGTGTCGGAGGTAGTCGGTTCTGCAGGATGGTACGATGTATCAAATACTGCTGCCTCTTGTGGATGACATTGCAGGGCGGAGGTAGGGGTCAGACGGACTATCAATAAGGTTATTAATTATCCGGTACATCATGGTAACCTTAGATATTTGGCGTCTCGCTTGAAGGGGCTACCATCCGATGTCTGCTATCATCTGTGAGCTGCTGCTTGTGGTTCGGTAATCCCCTTTGACAAAGCGAGCAGCACGTCTCTGGACTGCTTCAAGTTGGTCGATACACGTTTGAGTGTGAGGATCCCATGCAGTAGCAGCATGGGGAACAACATCGAAGGCTTTCGAGAAGTCGAGTAGGATCGCATCGATCTCTTCGCCAGCGTCAAGGGATGCAGCAAGGTCCTGTAGTGTGAGGATAAGTTGCGATTCGCAACTGCGTCTTCGCCGAAAGCCGTGTTGTTGGTCGACCAGGATGTTGTGTTTGTCTAGGTGAGACATGACTTGGCTGTGGATGATGTGCTCGATAAGTTTGCAGCATACGGATGTCAAAGAGATCGGGCGATAGTTAGCCGGGTTGCTTCTGTCCCCTTTCTTGAAGACTGGGGTTACATGTGCCGACTTCCATTCAGCTGGGGCGCGTCCTTGCTGTAGGGAAGCAGCAAAGACAAGCGTGAGCGCTGGTGCTATTTCAATGGCAATCTCTCTCAGGAACCGCGTTGGTATAGCGTCGGGTCCAGGGGCCTTGTGGGGGTCAAGAGTCTCTAAGAGCCGTTTAACTCCCTCAAGTCCAATGGAGAAATTGTGAATTGTTGGGGATGAGTCAACAATCAATGTTGGGCGGTAGCTGTGGTCCTCAGTGGTGAACACACTACTAAACTGCTGGTTAAGTATGGTGGCCTTTATTTTGGGGTCACTGTGTGCTACGCCATCTCTCTTCAGTGAGGAGACACCAGAACTGTCACAGCGCTTGCTCTTTATGAATGAGTAAAGTTTCTTGCCATGACCGTCAGTTGTCAAGTTGTTTACATAGGAGTTGTAAGCTCGCTTGCACTCGTACTTGGAGCTTTTACGCAGCTGATTGTAGTGCTCTTTGTCTTGGGTGTCATTGGATTTACAGGCTTTCCTGTATGCACGTTTTTTCTTGTTCGAGAGACGTCTGATCTTTTTGTTTGCCCAGGGTTGACTGTATCTTGGTGAAGTCATTTTTGATGGTACATTGCTGTCAATGGCTGTCGTGCAGAATTCTTTGAAGTTGGACCAAAGCGTGTCGATATCTGTCCTCTCGCTGAATTTTGAGGTGAAATCAGATGAAAAATTTCTAGCCATTTGTTGGAGGCCTTCGATGTTGGCTTGTTTCCAGAGAAAGATTTTGTGGCTGATTGGTCGTTGTTTGGGTACGCTGTCAGTTGTTTGGATAAGGACGATGTCATGATCACTTATTCCAGGAAGGGGTTTTGACTTTTCTATGAGGGATGGTCTGTTTGTAATGAAGAGGTCGAGTGTATTGTTGTTTCTTGTTGGAATGTTACTATTTGTTCAGAGCCTGTATCAAAGATGGTGTCAATTAACAGCTGGTTTGTGCCGACCGGGTTTGAGTTTCCATCAATGGTAGAGCTTACCCAGTTGATGTCGGGGAGATTCATGTCACCTGCAATCCAGATGGTGGACTTGGTGTAGTTGGAGTGTTAATCCCTGATCTTAAGGCACATTTCTTCCATGTAAGCTTGGTCTGTGCAAGGTAATCGATACACTGCGCAAACTATTAGGGGTTGGCTCCATGGCCTTTCAATAGAGGCTGCACAGATCTCAGTGTTGGTTACGATGTTTATTTCCGTGCCAACGATGCTGTCCTTGGCTGCAATCATAACCCCGCCGTGGTGGCTTTAGGTTCTGTCCCTTCTAGCTATAAAGTGATAGCCAGGAGGGATTATTTCCCTTTCATAGAAGCCCTGGTGCAGCCATGTTTCGCTTCCAATTACGATGTCTGGTTCTGCCTCCTTTAAGAGTAGCCAGAATTCAGCTTTCTTAGCCCGCATACTTTGGAAATTGATAACAAGTACGCGTAGGGACCGAGTGTTGCTATCTTTGTTGCTGCCTGTGGTGGGTTTCCTTGCGGGTGAAGAAGTGTGCATAGGAGAGCCGATAGAGCTGATAAAGGATGTGGAGCTGCTTTGTGTGTTTTTTTGGGCTTTCGGGTTGATCGTTGTTTTGAGATAGTATACTGTAAGAGTTTTCTGTGGCTATCGAGGTTGCAATTGAGTCAATGTGTGTTGTTTCAAAAAGAGTAGTGGAGAAGTTTGGTAGTCCGCAAGTACAGCAAATCCAGCTGATGTTTTTCGTTGCTTGGAAGACTGTTAGCGGCATGTTCATACATTTACGATGAAACCACTGGTCACAGGAATCGCAGGCAATACATTCTTGATTAGACTTACAAGGCTCTGAACATACGCCGCACGGGAATCTATAGGTTGGTCCTGGGTGGGGATGACAGTCACCGGATCTGGCGAGCTTAAGGTTTGGTGCGTAGAATCTCGATGGAGAGGTTATGATAGATTGTAGGAGAAGTAATGCCAATATCATGTAGACATGTTTAAGACAGATCATCAGGGATTGCATCTCGGGTCTCCAGAAATGGTTTGGTATCCGCGAGTTTTGATGTCCGGACACTGGTGCACTTCTACCGGAAGTTACACTGTTGACATCTGTCATTTATATTTTTGTCTTCTAAGGCTTTATTGGCGACTACTGCCAAGAAAGTATGGCATGGACACAAGGGGGACACCGAAACAAACCATAAATCTTACAAATCGGATGTCTTAGATGTTGATTTCGTGCGAGAAAAAAAAAATCAGATGAGAGAAAAATTTCCGTTTGCGCCACACGACGACCTTGACCTTTATACATGTATATATTGTCTCTTTTCGGCAACTTCTTCGCTGTCCTGCTGAAGCATGCCTTTTGAAATCAACCGAGGGAGTCAGCATGCCGATCCACAACACATCACCATAAACAACCACGAATTAGAAGTCGTGCAGCTAGTTCACATACCTTAGATAACCATCACTGACGACCTCTCAATGGAGATTTACCAAAGGATTGGCAAGGCATCAATACCCTGTCCAGGCTATCACAGAGAGTGTGGAACACAGCATGCTGACTACAAACACCAAGATAGCTGTGTTCCCCAGGCCTGCATGTTAAGCACTATTCTGTATTCCAGCGAATCATGCACATTGTACGCATCTAAGAAGAAAAGACTAATCGCCTTCCATATGCGCTGCCTCCGACGCGTACTTGGAATGTCATGGAGAAACAGCGTCACGAATAACGATGTTCTGGAGAAGTCAGCCATCTCCAGCATGACCACATTTCCCGTCAGCTTCGCATCTGATGGCTGGGCCATGTGCGTCGGATGGACAACGGCCGGATCCCCAAAGACTTCCTGTACGTAGAGCTTGCCTCAGACAAGAGAACAACTGGCCGGCCACATCTACGCCACAAGGACTTCTGCAAGCGCGACCTTAAAGCTTTTGACATAAACCACAGCACCTGGAAAGCTCTTGCTAAGGACAAATGCAAATGGAGATGTGCAAGCTGGACTGGGTGTGGTATAGGAGAGGATCCGATAGCTTGCCAACGACAGGCGCACACGGAGAAAGGGCAGACGCTGCAGCCGGCAGCCGACTCAGCCTTTATATGCGCAAGGTGCGACAGAGACTGGCTCTCCCGAGTGGGTTTGTATAGCCACGGTTAACGATGCACAAGCAACCAACATGCGCAAGCAAAATGACGCTAAATAAGTAACAGTGACAGCTTCAAGAGACGCAAGTCTATTATCTCTCATGACTAACAGACGCAAACAATATTGCCTCAGCTACCGATACTTTGATTGACCACATTATAGAGATTACCTATCACTTACAATGTATGATCATCCACCATATTATTTATACAAAATTTTCCGCTAGGCTTCTTGGCCAATGATTTATTTTAAAAAGGCAAACTTATGTTCTAATCACCGTAAATAAGTTGTATCGATCACTTCTGTACCTAATGTGACGATCCACAATTCTGCCCAGACGCCTACCTATTTTTTTGGGTCACACAATATATTTTCCTATTGCACAGAACGTAATGCTCTGGGCAAATTACTCAGCATACAAAACTGCCTACTGATTCCAACATGAATATAATAATATTATTATTATTTCAACCTCAATAGCTTGAATCTTTGTGAGGCAATTCGGGACTCTATGTCCTACCACCTCGAGCGTCACTTCACAACTGGCGTGTATATGTGTGTGTGTGTTTCGCACTTTATGAGGTCCTGCTGCGAATGAGGCTGCCTTTTGTAAGGACCCAGAGTGTGTCTCAGCACTACTACCTAATTAACTTTACTAGACTCATGAAAGTGGGGACGAATTTTGATTAGTAACTGCAATTTGAAGATTTTTTATTTTAACGTTAAGATATTCAATTCTGGTGTGGTCAAATGCTGTTGGGGATAACCAAAGTACCCGTGGAAAACCCCATCTGTCTGGTAAGACAACAACCTACCAAACTGACATAGGCCGGGCCGGGGGATTGAACCCGGGTCGAACAGAATACACGACACCAATACAGTCATATCCTTTATGAATTGCACTTGATTGGCGCACATTATGGTCTCAAACTTTGAGAATTAACTGTAAAATTACAGAAAGAAAACCGTAACATAAATAAATAAATCGTAAAAAGAAATTGCGACTACGGGTAATTGAAAAAAAGCAAAGCATTGAATTTTAATTGCCATATTAATATTCTCAAATGTACTTGTTAAATAAATGTACGTGTGTTTTTTTTATCTACAACGCTGACTTTACTTCTGCTTTGAAAAATGATTTTGTTTTAAATAAATACGTGAATCTTAGGAAACTGTTATGAGCTCAACATTCAGTTGTGATACACGCTATATTTTGTAACTGCATCAATGTTCGCGTGACACACATGGGACCCTGCGTTTGTTTGACTAATGTTTGTTTAAGACTATATACGCTGATTTACGTACTTCACCGACAAGCGAGATATCTTTTAACACCAAACTTAATATTTTCAATGAATACATTATTTCGTTGGTGCGCACATTAAATAGCACAGAAATGGAATATGAAAACATAACATAAACTGACAATTATTTTACCTCTGGTTGTCTTACTTAAACGAGCCATGTGGGCACTGTGTGTCATAATTAATGCACTTACACGTAAATTTCGTTCTTGTATTTTTTATGCCTGAGTACAGATTTTAACGCGCCTTCGAAAAATATCACGGGAAGAGACACGAATTTGGATTTAAAAAAATAGTTTTTTGTTCATAACCCAAATAAGTTGGAACATTAAGTGCACGTCTTTTTGTGTGTATAATTATGTGTACAAATCCCCATTGACATTTTGAAGCACGGAGTAAACCGTTTATTTACCGATACAACTTGAATTTACGAGTCTGTGTGTATTTAATTTTAATTGGGGTGGCAGTTTAATGTAAGGTGTTACAGTTTAGTTCAACGAACGTAGTTACATGTTTAAGTTAATTCAAGCGTGCTTTTTATCATCTACTGTCAACACATTTAAGCTCTAGGATTTCAAACGTTTGCGAACACTCCTTAAATCGTTTGTGTGTATTAGTTTGCACAAAATAAGGTATTCAAAATGAACGAGGATATCAGCATCTATACAGGAAAGAAAAACGAGTTTCGGACATTGGATTATGTTTTGTTTTCGCTGATGTTCGTTGCATCAGCTGTCATCGGGTTTTACCATGCCTATAGGTAGGTCTATATTTTACTCAAAGCGATCGTGACAATAAATATTGCAGTAATAAAGGGCGCGTATGCACAATCTGTATATAAGGGTTGTTAAAAAAAAAATCTGGCTTTATATTTTAAAAACGTTGACTCACATTAGTGAAATGTACGTTTCAATAAAACGATTACGCATAAAATCTGAACGTTTAAACAAAAATGAACGTCGATATTCAATATTATAAAAACAACTTAATTTCGCATCACCGTCCAGAACTTTTATCGATGCATTATGTGTAGTTATTAGGAAAATATGAAAGTAGTCTAAATGAAAAACACTGAATATGTACCGCATAATAATGTACGTAAATAATGGTTATATAAAAATCGACCTATCTATGTACGAGCTATATAAAGCTACCAAATTGCAATAGGTTTACTCGTTTTCCTCTTCTTTCTTTTTTTGTTTTGAAATGTGAAATATTCAAATTAGTATACATGTAGTATGTAAAATAATGAAACAATATTTCAATGCGTGCTTTCTACAAAATAACAATTATACCGCATAATAGTGTAAAAGGGTATACACTATATGTGTCGTATATTTTAAAGGAATTTTAGGGGATTTACCAATGCGATGAGTTACTCGGAGGAAACGTTATTCATGTACTAATTTCAATTGATTGAAATACGTAAATGATACAGGTATGTCTATGCAATAAGTGTGTGTAACCATGTTTGTCGGTATGTTTGAAAATAGAAACCGCATATAATTATATAGATTCTGTTCTTTTCTCCCTCTTTACTTTTAAAGTAAACGTTTTACAAACCATATACATTCATCAACACGATTGTATATACATGCAATCTTTTATAAGTATAAAGCTGAAGGGTATTTAACTCTTGTATTACACGTGATTAACATTAAAGTGTTAACATTTGCAGCTCAGCTGTACTCTACATCGTTTTTTATCAATATAAAGGTACGTCATTTTGTGCGACATCTTCTTATCTTGGTCACAGTCTGCTGTGATCATTTACAGATGAATGCATTAAGCACTTCATATGATGGTGATAAAATATTTATCCGAAGTTTCACTAGGGTACACCCAAATACATTAATGTATTTTTATACCCCACTAGCTAGTGCAATTTTATTTCACATTCTGATCTATATTTAATTATGAACATTAGGTAAACAAAACATGATGTGTATACAGAGAGATACGTTGAAATAACCATTCACATTGAATAAACGCGTTTCAGAAACAAGTTGTGGATTTACTCAAGTGTGCATACGGGAAAAAACTCTGCTGTTTCTTGTGAGAATGATTGGAAGAGTTAGCTTTCCTTTTCTGCACTCTTTTTTTTATAATAATAACAGGGTCATTGATGAGTTTATTCAAGTATCAGTTTATTCAAGTCACAGGGGGAAGTTGCGCAAAAAAAAAATAAAAAAAATAAATATATATATAGACAAGGGACTCAACTAGCTGCCGATTTTTCCACCCGATCAACTACAACGCCCCGTAGCTCTGTCAATAATACACCGAAAAGCACCAACTCGGTCTCATTCGATGCGNTTTTAAGTGTGACAGGATTGTTAGTGCACATTAAAGCATGGAATTTAATGACGTTTGGGCGGAGCGTATAATTAAAAGGGATTAATTTTGTTCTCTTTTCTTTGAAGTACAGTTTAGTTCAACATGTTTAAGTTAATTCAAGCGTGCTTTTTATCATTTACTGTTAACCACATTTAAGCATGCTCTAGGATTTCAATCGTTTGCGAACACTACTTAAATCGCGTGTGTGTATTATTTTGTACAAAATAAGTTATTTAAAATGAACGAGGATATCAGCATCTATACAGGAAAGAAAAACGAGTTTCGGACATTGGATTATGTTTTGTTTTCCCTGATGTTTGTTGCATCGGCTGTCATCGGTTTTTACCATGCCTACAGGTAGGTCTATATTTTACTCAAAGCGAACGTGACATTTAACGATAATTATTGTAGTAATAAAGGGCGCGTATGCACAAGCATACTGTATATACGGGTTGTTAAAAAAATTAATAGTCTGGCTTTATAGTTTAAAAACGTTTTACTCACACAAGTGAAATGTACGTTTCAATAAAACGATTACGCATAAAATGTGAACTTTTAAACAAAAATGAACTTCGATATTCAATATTGTAAAAAAAAAACTTAATTTCACATCAACGTCCATAACTTTTATCGATGCATTATGTGTAGTTGTTAGGAAAATATGGAAGAAGTCTAAATGAAAAACACTGAATTTGTGCCGTATAATAATGTACGTAAATAATGGTTATATAAAAATCGAACTAGAGCTATATATAGCTACCAAATTTCAATAGGTTTACTAGTTTTCGTCTGTTTTTTTTTCCTTTTGAAACGTGAAATATTCAAATAAGTATACATGTAGTATGTAAAATAATAAAGCAATATTTCAATTCGTGCTTTCTACAAAATAAGAATTATACCGCATAATATATACTATATGTGTCGTATATTTTAAAGGAATTTTATGGGATTTACCAATGCGATGAGTAACTCGGAGGAAATACATGTAAGAATTTCAATTGATTGAAGTACGTAAATTATACAGGTACATGTATGTCTATACAATAAGTGTGTGTAACCATGTTTGTAGGTGTTTTGGAAAATAGAAACCGCATATAATTATATAGATTTTGTTCTTTTCTTTCTCTTTACTTTTAAAGTAAACGTTTTACAAACCATATACATTCATCAACACGTTTGTATATACATGCAATATTTTATAAGTATAAAGCTGAATGGTATTTGACTCTTTTATTACACGTGATTAACATTAAAGTGTTAACATTTGCAGCTCAGCTGTACTATACATCGTTTTTTATCAATATAAAGGTACGTCATTTTGTGCGACATCTTCATATCTTGGTCACAGTCTGCTGTGATCATTTACAGATGAATGCATTAAGCATTTCATATGATGGTGATAATATATTTATCCGAAGTTTCACTAGGGTACACCCAAATACATTAATGTATTTTTATACCCCACTAGCTAGTGCAATTTTATTTCACATTCTGATCTATATTTAATTACGTACATTAGGTAANATTAATATGAATACATCATGTTATGTGATCTGTGTTAAACAAGGACCATAAAGGTTTATTTCAACTTTGTAAATAGGTATATGTATTTGTTGAAATAAAAGTTCTCTCTCTCATACACTTTGAATTACATCCTCTATCATCACCACCACCACCACCACCAGTAACACTAATAACGATTACCATCATCGGTGTACCGACGTGATATCAACATTCTGGAAGTATTTAAAAAATGATTAACACAGTTTTTATGTACATTGAAGTAAAAACTATATTTTTTAGGGACCGGAAGAAGCGGGACATTGACGATTTTCACCTCGGTGGCCGGAAGATGCACCCGATACCAGTCAGTCTCTCGCTGGCCGCGACCTTCCTGTCGGCACTGACCTTGCTGGGAACGCCGTCCGAGGTAACGACGTTTGCTGGGCGTTTCCGGGTCGGTCACCTAAATATAGTAAAAGGACATGTTCGCGGATCGCCAGTTCACAATAATGGTTAAAGGACTCGTTGATGATACATCGCAAAACATTTTAGACACGTTCCTACTCTTGATTTGTAAATATGAAATTATTTAAATAACATAACTTGTTAATTTGTTCATTTTGCTTAATACAATGTATGTGTACCGGTATATGGCTTTGTTACAAAGAAATTATAACATTGTCGCTCATTGCAGATCTACACCAATGGCACCATGTTCTACTGGACGGTGTTTGGTATGTTGATAGCCACCGCCGGCGCCGCCCACGTGTTCGTGCCGCTCTTCTACCGTCTCAACTACACCAGTTGCTTCCAGTACTTCGAGGCGCGCTTCGGAGTCACGGTGCGCCTTATCGCCTCTGTACTGTTTCTCCTGCAAACCTTGGTCTACATGGGCTTCGTGCTCTACGCGCCTTCTCTCGCGTTCGAGGCGGTGACCGGCGTGTCCTTGTGGGGATGCCTGATCGGAACGGCCGCCGTGTGTACACTGTACACGACGCTTGGAGGCATGAAGACGGTTCTGTGGACAGACGCTTTACAGTTCACCATCATGGTCGCCGGGCTGCTTGCCGTGCTTATCGAAGGCTCAAAGTCTGTCGGGGGATTTTTGGAAGCATGGAGGATCGCCTCTGAGAACGGGAGGATAGAGTTTCTGAATTTTTCGCCCGACCCACGGACGCGGCACAGTGTTTGGACGGTAGCAATCGGAAGTTCGTTTTTCTGGCTGTACTTATATGGCGTTAATCAAGCCCAGGTACAAAGGGCGTGCTCTCTTCCCACATTACGACGCGCTCAAGTGGCTCTCTGGATGAACTACCCCGGGTTGCTTCTTATAGTAACGCTCGCGAGCATGATCGGTGTGGTCGTCTATGCGTTATATCACCCCTGCAATCCTGTTAAAGCGAAACTGATTGACAGAAACGACCAACTGCTACCACTTTTTGTTCTGGACTCCCTCGGAAAGGTACCGGGTCTCGCAGGCGTGTTCATAGCGTGTGTTTTTAGTGGAGGTCTGTCTACAATTTCGTCCGGATTGACTGCCATGTCGGCAGTTATTCTAGAGGATTACATCAAGCCAATCGCCAAGCGTACGTGTGCTGACACAATTACCAAACACGGAATGGCTATATCCAAAATCATCGTCGTTGTTACAGGTGCAGTTCAGTTCGGAGTTGCTGTCCTCATTTCAAAATTCTCCGGACTCATTTTGCAATTCTCGTACAGCATGTACGCGATTACTGCTGGTCCCATTTTCGGGCTGTACATTTCCGGAATGCTGTTTCCGTGGACCAATCAGATTGGAGCAATCGCGGGCTTTCTTCTCTCCGTAGCATTCATGTGCTGGCTGGGACTTGGTTCTCTGATAGAAAAGCCCTCATCTCTTAACCCACCTCTTCCAACCTACACGTTTGGGTGTTTCAAAAATCTTAACGCATCTTTAACGACGAATACAACGGCATCAATGATGACGTCATCAATGGCGATGACATCATCAATGATGTCATCGACATCCGCGGCGGTAGCAGAGGAACCGCTGCTGTTTGATTTTTATCGGATATCCTACCAGTGGTACACCGGTCTGGGCATGATTGTCTGTGTCTTTATTGCCGTGTGTGTGAGCTTTCTTACATGTCACACCGATCCCAAAACTATCGACAGTCGGCTGATTATCCCCATATTTGATGTGTTGTTTCCATGGCTGCCAGAAAAGATACGAAAGCCACTTCGCTTTGGTGTGATTTATGAACAAAGAGACGAACCAAACGGTAAATACAAAGTTCCATTAGAAGATGTCAACGGTCAGGTGAATGCTCAAGAAAAAGGACATGACAATTCTTCATTTGTGACTGAAGAGAAACTATCAACAAAACTGTAATTACTTAGGCCTTTCATATCTTATAGCTTTTTTTCATAGGTATTTAACGCAGTTTGATTTCACATCATTGCAAGTTATAAGTAAATAATGGTGTATTTTTTAATATATATTTGTTTTAATTATCGTATGAGTAATTTAACGTTAGGTTGACAATATTTGCGGGTAGTATAAATAATCAGGGTTAATGTTAGTAGTTTTAGTAGTTTGTTAGTTTTATTTTGGCACTGATACACAAATCATGGTAAGATACACACAAATAGATACATACTAACAAATACTGCTGGATGACTAGTTAAGTATTACATGGTATAATATAACAAATATAAGTTCAAATAAATAAATATTTCCATGAAATGCTAACCATTACCAGGGATAACACAAAAAAGTGAAAATTATTTCATTTATTTCCATATGTTCAGTTTATTCAGTCCTGCTCCTGTCTTTAAAATTTTAGTATCAGGATATACATTAATTTTAACTTAACTTTTATTATTAATAAAACACTTATGATTGTGTCTGCTCTGGTGCTGAAAATCCTCTTCCAGCGACGTATGTGCCTTGCTGGCATGATTTCTGCTAATCAGTACATTGAGTCACTAGTAACCGATAATATCAGAGTTCCTTGACTCCAAAGCAAAACTCCAAGTCTCTTCTTAAAAGTTTCGTACGTTATATAAGTAAACGACACCGTTGCACGGATCAACAACTTGATTTAAATATTTATTCTGCTAGGCTCGTTTTAAGCTGAAATGAGCACCACGTGTTCATGAGGAGCTTTTAGGATACCGTGTCCGTCGTCAGTGCATGCGTGAGGTGCATTCGTCCGTTAACAATTTTGATAACGAATTTTGACGAAACTTCACAGAAATGATCATTAGGTCACCCTCTTTCAAAGTTGTTCAAATCGTTTCGGTCCGCTGCATATGTAGGTCACAAGAGCTAAAAAATAGATTTTAAAGTGGAAAATGAAAAATCTTCTTTCAAACCACAAGGCTCACAGGTTCAATACTTGACCAAGCCCCAGGGTCGCATATTTTAAAACATCATATGTTGGTTTTCAACCAAGTGTTTTAGATTAAAAAACCACAATTACTATCAAACATCTCAGAGAAATTGCGAAATCGTGGTACCATTACTTTATTATAAGAATTAAACTGGTATGTGCAGTTTAATTCTTATAATAAAGTAATGGTACCACGATTTCGCAATTTCTCTATGTTATTACATCTCAGATGTTATTTATAAACTCACGGCCCGACGCCCACTGGTCAATCCTTTTACGTTTACATTAACATTAACATCTATAGTTTTGCGTTATCGAGCATTGTCATTTTTTCATCTTATACAGTTGTTTTACATGTCTGTAAAAAATGCGAAAAGTACGCGATTTTATTAATAGGAAATTCATGAATGCATTGCATTTACTAGCAGCAACGCTTTAGCACTGGATAAATAAGATCACTAAAAGGTATGCGAGGACAGCCTAAACAATATTTACTTAAATGATAATTACTGTTAATACACGTGTTTTAATTAACTAAATACCTCAAGACATTCCTTTTTTTACCTTTCATGTTGTACATATATTTAGAAAAGTAATCATAAATCAATATTTTATTATCACGTGTTATCTTTGTTTTACATCTATTATTCAGGATGCATTGTATTTAAGTTTGTTTACAATTTTGAAACCAATATAGAAAAATTGACACTATACACCCAACTTTATCTTGCTAACGTCGTCCTATTGATTGTTAGTATTCTGTATTTCTTCTTTTTCTTCATTTTGTGGATCAAGTAAAGTATGTAATTACGTAAACCAAGAGACGTCGCTGAAATTAGCGTGGCAGTGACGTTGATGTACGTCATCATGAACGCTCCCTACGTGATCACGTGGTACAATCCACTCAGCTACAGCAAACTTATTGGACCCGTTGCTCACCATTTAGTCCAAGTGATCTCCATGGTTGGGATTACCTGGTACTTCAAGAATAAGCAGTGAAATTACAATTAAATAATTAAAAAACCTAGATATGTTGCAGCGAAAACTACAAGCATATGCTGATGAAATTTTCTATACGCTCTTTTTTTTTCAATATTTATAACTTAAATGGTAAAATATACAAAAACCTTTTCAGGGCATATACAAATTATGTGAGTAGGTTTCATAAAAAACAACAACAACACATTTAAGCTGTATTCACATGTGATATGGATGATACGAAATCAGTTCGTAATTCCTTTTTTTTGTATGAATACATAATGCTTCATACAAGTAAGTAGTAATTATGAAATGCTGATAAATAAATACTGCAATTTCAGTCGTGTAGCTTGTAACGTTTGTGTAGTCCGTACTATATATGTGTGTCGTGTTCTGAGAAAACTTGACAAAATGCCTGTGCGTAAAGTGTCGTCCCAGATTAGCCTGTGCAGTCCGCACAGGCTAATCCGGGACGACACTTTCCACCTAAACTAGATTTTCGCTAAGATGAGACATCATTTAAACCAAAAAATCCATAAACGCGGAAATTGTCGTCACTGATTAGCCTGTGCAAACTGCACAGGCTAATCTGGGATGACAATTTACGCACAAGCATTTTGCCCAGTTTTGTCAGAACACGCCACATATGTGCAAAGAAGGCTTGTTGCACCGTTGAGGTTTCAAGGGATAGTAGCATCCGTGTGAATTAGACTCGTTCTATGAAGCATCCGCCCACTGTCCCGACTAATATGTCTTATTTTAAAGCTAGAAAATAAACAACTTTACACGAGCACTCTTCCAATGCATCAACTCACTACCGTGTCAATTTAAAAAAAACAACAAGAGCAGTCAATAGCTAACATGAAACGCGGACATGTGTAGGTGTGAGTGCTTCTAAATTCGTATTGGGGCATTCGTGTCGTGTGTTTGTTTCACTTACATTTGAGCCTCGCTCTGTGAAAAGGGGGTTTAATGCATGTGCGTAAAGTGTTGTCTCAGATTAGCCTGTGCAGGCCGCACAGGCTAATCAGAGACGACACTGTCCGCCTTAACGGGATTTTTGCTAAGAAGAGACTTTCTTTAAACGAAAAAATATAAAATCGAAAAGCGTCGTCCCTGCTTTGCTCTGCAGGCAGCACAGGCTAATATGGGATGACACTTTACGCACATACATTAAACCCCCTTTTCACAGAGCGCAGCCAATTTTGTTCCCATTTCCTAATACGCTAAAATGCAAAGATGGGCGGACGATGTGCCATGAAGAACGAGACATCGGCAGATGACCAGTTGGCGTAGACTCGTTTTTATTCCTCTTACGATTCGCACCAATTGTGTGCAGATGTCTCAATACCGGATATATAATATCCTGCAGAATACTTTTTGTTTCCAATTAAGCGAGGTGTTTCCAGCAATTTATACGAAATGGAATCAGATTTGTAACAGTAATGGATGCATGGCGAAGGTTTGTCTGGCAACTGTTAATCTCTTGTGTTATGCAAAATAACTCTAAACGAGGCGTATGTTTGTATTTTGTTCTCCCTTTAATAGGTGAGCAGTATTGTCTGTACATATAATACAAATGGTATTAATGTCTTTTATCGATATTCTTTTAATTCATCTCCACAATACAAAATAATCATGTACTATAATGTCATTGCGCAGTGTATCATAAATGTGCCTCCTGTACGTTTCAAGTGATAACCGACGAGATTGCTCTATCTTTAAAAAACAAAGAGATAGAAATATTCACCCACCTTGCGTAACATAAGAGACTTTTTACTTAAACTCGAAAACGAATGACTCATAATTTTCACTTGCTATTCAGGTAAGGGTCTTTACTGGAAGACACATAAGTATTTTGCAAAACGAAGCATGGAATGACGTATACACATTATTTAATTTAAATAAAGAATATATAATTTATTGTACATAATAGTATTAATGTACGAGCACGTCACGCTCTTGCATCTAGAGGACATGGTACATTTTTGTTATGCTGCTTTCATATCTTATAGTCCAGTCGATTTGTGTGAAAATTGTTCAGAAAATGATAAAAGCATGAAACTTTGCAGAAATGGAGCTAAGGTTATAACAATTAATTTCGGATATGGATATGAAAAATCAAAATGGCGGATTTTTGCAGCTATTTTAAAATGGCGGCCATAATTTGTTCATAAAAAAATAATCATAACAGATATATTTTTTCATCTATTTCAATAAAATTTGGTATACAAATCTCTAATAATATCTCCAATCAATAAACTTCTTTAATTGGGAAAAATACGACGCGGCAATCTTAAATAGCGGCCATTTTGAAAATTACATTTTTCGAAATTGCAAAAAAAGAAAATCCTTTTTTTTTATTAATAGTAGTTAATCTTTTTTCATTAAAATAACAAACGCTTACATATTACTTTTAATGTATATCCTAACACATTATCTATGTCAATCATATTTCAACTCAACACATGCACATAATTATCTATTCTGGTTGTCAGACTAAAATGTTCTGCAGTAATTCACGCGACGCCCTTAGCAACTGCCTTCGCAACGTCTGTCATTCCATGTTATTGTAGTGTAGTAAACCAACTTGTATTTTTATGAAAAATATACACTCATTTCACGTCAATACATCGTTTATTACATTCCTTAAAACTGTACCTTTTAATTGCAATATTGTCAATACAGTCGTTTGGTCAATATAGATTGGTTAAATGTTTTCGGGAAAATACTGTTATTTACATGTATATACTATTTTTATAGTTGTCTACAACTTTTATCTAAAAAGTAAATCATTGTTGTGTAGTAAATTCATGTTTTCATTGATGCGTTATTAAAATGTACATTTTTTTTATTCCAAAAGCGAAACAATGTCACGGGAAGTACGCACTGATTTTGCGACGAAACGAAAGTAGCCAAAATATGTTTTATTGAATTTTACGTACTTTTTTATAACATGCATGTTCTGTTTCTTGGTGTTATATATAAGAATTATATGGCCTTTTAAGTATGGATGCACAGAAACCAATTAATGCATATCGTATAAAATGTGCATGAAACGTGCAACTTGTGCTTTAGTGAAAAACGGAAACGTGATGACCCACCTTCTCAAGAATGAGGGGTAGTCTCAAACTACACATTGATTAAACTGTAGTTATCTAATCTTCAATAAAAATTGAAACTGTCCAGGAAACTGGCAGTTGAGCGATAGAACAATCAATATGGAAGATTTATTTTAGATCACTTTGCCATTTCTAAAGGTATACTTTCGGATAATTTCTTTAAAATCCACAAAACCTAAAGAAGTCATTTATGATAAGAATTAGCTTAATTGTTATGATCACAGCGATAATTATGTGTCTTTTTTTCTACTCTAGTGACATTCTTCATCTTGTATTTTGTTGTTTGATATGCAATGTTTTTGTAATTGGACATATCAACATTGCTGGTATATGTTGTTTTTTTTTGTAATTTTAAATATGTAATTGTGTTTATCTATGATCCTAACAAATGCTTCTCTATGATTTATAATATGTGATATGTATCATTTATCTCTATTAAACCTCAATGATATCACAAATCGTGTTCTTTTATCACATTAATTTATTATATAAATATCCCAGTACATCTTAGTCACTTAATAATACCAAATGTTGATGACGATGATATATAAATTTCCCAGTACATTTAAGTTACTTTAGCATAAACAATGTTGATGATGATGCGAACTAGTATATTTCAAAACCAAATGTAAGATTTACTGCGCTATCGCTTATTTGGAGATGATTTTAGGCGACTAAATAAGTATACCATGAACATTTTATTTTACAATCTAAATGTATAATACTGAGAGTTTGTGGGGGAGATTATTGTTAGTTTCATTCCATCATGAACTAACCAAGAAAATACAGCTTCTATTTAGAATTAATACATTTAATAATAGTACATGTACATATCTTTGATGAAATTGATAAAACTGGATACACGACTGTGGTTGAAGGCCTTGCACAATAGCAGTGGTATTTTTGAAGCCGATATACGGTTTTGATTCCGTTGCAGAAATATAAGTAGAAAACCACAGGAAAGGCATACATTTGATAAGCATGTCCTATTATAAAAAGTATACAAAAGAGTTTCATGATATCAAAAACCTAAGGCAGAAATTACAACTTCTATTTTAGTTTGATATGTCTAATAAAAGTACATGCTATTTTTACAGGTAGTTATATGTAAATTTAAGCATTGTAGTGAAAGATTTTAATCAGACACATACAGTGTAGACATTCTGTATTCTGGTGCATGAATTTAATTATGTAAATACCACAATTATTTTTAGTTTGTAGTCTAAATAAACATATATAAACATACAAGAGAAAGCAAAACGTTGACTAGCATGTTTATTTTGACGCATGATTACAATTATCTAAACATATTAATTAGTTGTATTGTGTAGTATCAATATAATTTTATACAAATACAAAAGAAAGCAAAACCTTGACTAACATGTTACTATTTATAATAATTGTGTAACTAATCTACATCCGAAAAACAACTATAGACGCAATGATATTGGACCAAACAGAGTAATTGTGCATGTTAATTTTGATGCATAACTACAATTATCTAAACATATTAATTAGTTGTATTGTGTAGTATCAATATAGTTTTTTATCACATGCCATACCCTGTTTACCATGGAATATAACCATTACATATATTTTTATTTTACACATGTGTAATATACTTTTTAAGCGTTTTCATTGGCTTAGTTTTCGTTTATTGACCAATCGCATTTTGTTATTTTTCTAAAATGACGTTGCAACGTCAAATGACGTCACGAAATGTAAACAACATTCGGGATTTATCATTATGTTTGCGTAAATATTTATTAAATTTGCTCATTCAAAAACATGTGATAAAAAAGTTCTGACACTCGTTGTCATCTCATACAATATTTTATTAAACTCGTCCAGGAAATTCGTTAGTAAGCTCGCCAAAGGCTCGCTAAATAACAAAATTCCTTAACTCGTTTGATAAAATATGGTATGATATGACAACTCATGCCAGATCCTATATATACAAATACAAAAGAAAGCAAAACTTTGACTAACATGTTACTATTTCTATTAATTGTGTAACTAATCTACATCCGAAAAACAACTATGGACGCAATGATATTGAACCAAACAGTGTAATTGTATTTAACATCTAAATGTCACTTTACTCTTTGAACAAAAATCTTCATATTAAAGCTAAAAAAAAGCAACAGTTTTAAATATAAAGAAAGAAAACATTTACAACTTAAATGGAACCCTTGACATCGATGGTATCTAAGTTAATACATTATTAAGTAAGTGGTTACACTAGATGACCGGGTATTGTATACACATTCACAATAACCAGATTTATTGCTATTTTTCAGCATGTACAAAGAGATAAAAAAGAATAGAGTAATCCTGAATGACATAGTCATATGCATGTGCTTTTTCAAATATTTTGACTAGTTGTTATACTAGATTCATGTTATATGCAATAGATGACGTATGCATATAAAGTCTTAACACTTAACCATACATGTGAAATAGGTAGATGGTGGTTTATATGAACACAGACAAATACTTATAAATATTTAACACATACAACAGAACAAATAGTACTTATATGAGGAACAAAATCATACTTGTGATGTTACATTATTTACATTCATTGTAAAACGTTAGTATAAATTATATCTGCTAAAATGCAAATATAATTGGTTAATGTAATAACATATTGAAATATACAAACATACACAGGCTTTAACATGAAAATAAAATTAGTAAGTAAGATTTGTTTTATCTGAGAAAAAAAAAACATTACAAATTGGTAACAGTTATGTCAATCAGTATACCTTATTACCGCTAACATGGCAATCAAGATTGTTTAATTCATGTATATAGTTAAGTACACAAATATACAAAAGAATAAGCACAAACAGAACGTTAGCCATTATTCTTATCTGAGAACTACTTAAAAAAGAAAGCTAACAGTAATGTCGTATTACATGCATTAAAGAATGTATGAACCAAACTTCGAGCTGCTAACATTAAAATCAGATGATACAATTTATGTGCACATTGCAAGTTCAAAAAACAGACATAAAAACACATGTATACAAATTAACATAAAGTTAGCACTATTATATAATATACATACAGGATAGTAAAGTGTATACAAGAACACTTAGCATGTTTTGAACAAACAGGCAATTCATACAAGCACTAATAAAATATATACAGTCTTTAAGTTATTATTTTTTGCTGACAATATTATTCCCAATAATGGACTGGCAATACAATTTGGTTATTCTTTAAACACTTTTTCATATTAAAATCACTTAACTTATAATACTCAATAGCTGTACAGCAGGAAACGATATGATATATAAATTTATTCTGGTTAAGCATGTCGTGCACAAATTTGGTATGATCAATTATATCTTTACTAAAGTAAAGTTATATGTTTTTGACTTCTTTGACATGTTGAATTGAGCAAAGTAAATGAGATAGGTTATATTTCTATTGAGCCTATATTAATTATCAGAGCCAACATAACGAATGCAAAATATGAAAGGCAACATAATAGTTAAACAAACCTCTGTTTGGAAAAACCATTCCGCCTAAGAACATTCTTTAATTTTACATTATACATGAAGCCGTATTTACACAATGAATCATGCGTGATAACAAGGGACATAACAATGTTAAAAGAACATCTCCAGTGCATGTGCGTAGCCTGATAATGTATTATAATTGACATACAGATACAGTGTTTTATTAACCCATAACACGTACTATTACGTGTACTTTGTTTTTTCATTTGTTATTATTTTTGCTAAAATAAATGTTAATTTAGACAGCAATAAATTATAAAAAAACAAACTTTTTCTAGACAGCATGGGAGCACACTCCGTACATGGACCTGTACACACATTGTTTGAATGGGTCCCTGCTCAATACGATAACGCAGTTGTTACATAGCGGGGTTCTCTACACACTCGACAGATAACTGTTTCGACCACGGCTTTTTCTAACCTAGTTTTTAAGTGTTTTATTTGCGCAGCATGTTGATTACTGTGTTATTTTGCTTCAGGCGCGATAACGCCAGCACCACCTCATTCACATAATGTCAAGCGTGACGATGTTGTTTGTCACCGACACCGAGGGGTGACGGCCCTTGTCCTCCGGAACAACGGCTATTCTAAGGTTATTCCGTCGGCAATATTGTTCAGTGTTGTTTGCATATTTTATGTTGTTGTTTGTTTAAATATAATTTTATGAATCTTCACGCTAGTTAATTTTCATTAATATTTCTAAACATATATTTATATTCTGGAAAGTATAAAACAAGTCGTTGATATCTCACCTTTAACATCTCACTGTGATAGCTACATAAAGGAGTACACATATACATAGTTATTATTGCGACATCCGATAATTAAATTGGCTCGTTTGGTGTCCACACACACTGACATAGGTTTAGAGATATCATCTATAATCACTCGGTTCATGCGATAGATTTTGGAAGAAACCTGGTGGACATTATTGGACTCCTCTCCACAAACATACACGTTGTCTTCCTCGTCCAATGCTATTCCACTGACCTTCTTCAAGAACTTAGTTGTATGGGATTTATAAAACCATGCACGTTCTGCCAAGCATTTGTTAGTTTCGTCAATTTTGTAACACGTGACACGATCGCCTCCTCCAAAAATCGCTTTGGAATCTGACGTTAATACGACATGTTTTGCGGTATCTAGTTTGCTTTCATCGTCTGAATTATAGGTAAGTGTCGCATCAATAGCACTTACACGTCGAATTTCTATCTGGATATCTGCCGACGTCGAGTCGTATCCCTTGCTACTTTTTGAAAAGAGAACAAGAAGGCGATTATCAATTGGTGATACGCTTATAGGCCAATACAAGGTTGAAAACTCCCGATCCTTATCGATCGATCGACTTGATGAAAAACTAAATTGTGACACACGTTTAATGTCCGAAAAACACACATAAATACTGCATTCAGAAATACACATGTCGATGGGACTGCCAGGGAGACAATACTCGTGAACAATTTCATGGTCATATTCCCAGACTTTCAACTTTTTATTTGATGCGTCTGCAAAAATAATGAATCCGTTAGGCATACAAACAATAGCAGAAATCGAACAGAAATTTAAATCGGTAGAAGTTTTTATTCTGTATATGCACTTCCTTGACTCTGTTGTACGTTCAGCGTAGGGACGGTTGTTCAATAGCTCTGCTTCCATTGTCATGTCGACATATGTTTCTTTGTGGCAGAGGGGCACACACTCTTTTGCCATTCCTCCGTTTCCTCCGTTTTTTTCATCGCTCTTCAAATTCTCGTTTTTGTCCTCTTTAACAGCGAGTAGAACATCAGCTAGATGAATCAAAGAGCTCGTGTCTACCTTCTTTAATAAACTTATATGTCTATCTACTTCAGTTTCAAACAATGATAATTTCTTCTCAATCAATGAAAGTACATCTTGCAAATGACTAAAAACAACATCTGCTTCTTGCTTATTTCCGTACTGACGAACCGTCTGCGCAAGTTCCTTTGTGGACTCTAACTCTGATGAAGTTACTGTCGAGTCAGCTATCAATTGCTCCATACGCGAACTTTCGTCAGCAGCTAAATTTGATGCCTGTTGATTCAGTTTTAGTTTTAATGTTTCAATATGCAAAACCCAACTGTCGGCCAGTTTTTGCCCTTCTTGCAAAACCTCGTTTTGTTCCTCTTTCAAGAGTTTGAGACGAGTCCCTTGTTTGTTTTTGAACGTTTCCAATCGTGTCGTCATGTTATCAATATTACCGAACATAGATTCCACTTCCGACGATATGTCGTTGCTCCCAAGTTCTTTTATTCCATCACATTTCCGATGAAGCTGAGCAAGACATAACATGCAAATATACTTCGAATGCTCTGAACATGTGTATGCCACATCCTGCTCTGGGTGCAATTTGCATTTCATAAGTTCTCGCAAGAAGACGAACGCTTTAACGTCCTCTGGCATTTGTTGGTCTTGCAACATCGTATGTCCTCTTGTAATTTTGTTTCGTTTATGATCCCTGATACATCCTCTACACAAGTATTCAGCACATACGACGCAAAATCCAATCGCTTCTTCATTAATGTCATCACAGTGACACGGCTGACACATTTTCGAGAAAGTTTGCATGGAATCTGCGAGTGGTCTTTCCAATGTTTGTTTCGTTGTGGAATTAATTTCTAATATGTATGTCGTATCTGTTTGAATTTGGGAATTTATGCTTCGGATAATACCACTGTGAACTTCAGTATGACCTGTGGGATCTATATCGTCGTCTAAATGGGTTTTGGGCGTGTTTTTCACTGTCGCTATGTCGGTTTCGTTGTTGACAATGTCCGAATGTGTGTGTGTCGTATTTTGTTCATTATCGCAAATTGTTGGCTGCGTGTTTATTACATGTTTTTCCATTTCACCTATCACCGCCTGTTTATTCAGTATTGTTTCTACGTTCGTATCAATGACCGTCGGTGTTTCTGTGGCATACCTTAAATTACTCACAATCATCGGCTCAGGGCATGTGTCATTTCCTTCGCTCCGATGTATGGCCGCCTGCATGTCTGTGACTGTTCCATCTTCCTTAGTAAAGTCCACGTGTGAGCATATGGTATTTCCGTCATTCTTATCAATGAAAACCTCTGCTTCTGTGGCATCTTGTTCCCTTCTTCCAATGTCCATGAGTGTGTCGTTTGTATGATTTCCTTCATTGTCACATACGGTCACCTGTTTATCTATGACATTTCTTTCGTTTTCATCGAAGAATATCTGTGTGTCTATGACGTTTTTCTCGCCCATGGCAACATGTGTGTTGATTGCCTTTTCTTCGATTTCCGCGCAAACTGTCTGTGTGTCTAAAATAACGTTTACGTCCTCATACGACATTCTTCAAACGTCTACAGGATCTATGAGAAAACATACATCTGTTATTATAAGTTTTTTTATGAAAAATAAAATTGTATTGGTTAAAGAAAATTCGATCTCAGTGGAAATATATAAGTATATTTGTCCTGTATTCATTGCATAAAAACAAAACAAATTATTGTTCCATCGCCAACATTGCTCTATCAGTGTCACATACCCTTCTTTAATGCGTTTAGAAACAATCCACGGTAAAGGACAACTTACATATCATTTATCTACAGCGACTCACAAATAACGATCTATTTGTTCCACCTTACCCATAAAAAGTAAAGTTTGAATCATAGAATGACTTAGTTTTGTGCTTCGCTTACGGTAACTTATCGAATTTTTAGTTCGCTCGTAAAAATATAGGTTTCGATAATCACTCGGAAAATTAAAATTGAATTTTCACCAAAAGCAACACATATCAAGTAACTATTCATTTTAGTGTACCGAAATGCGTTTACATTAAAGCCCATTTTAACGTCGTTAATTATAAGTTTGATTTTCAGGACAAGATTTGTGTATGGTAAAAGTCTTTACTATTAAATACTGTTAAACGATACAAATAATTGTGATAATTATTTGCTATAAATGGTTTATCAAAGCTTGCATACGCGTATGACTCTACGTCGACACTATTAATGTACAACATAATTTATAGATACATTAAAACTTGAACCATTGCTCAATCTTTTCACCACAAATTAAGTTTATTGACCAATACATTGTAATTGCAAATATATTCCTGAACTAAATACGTCGTTCATTTACTTTGAATAGTATTATTTGGTCCCTATTTAAAGAGCAAAAGTACAGTGATCAGATTAAAATCACAACCGTCCTAATATAAATAACAAAATGACACTGAGGTTTATAAAACGGTCACCTTAGAATCTGTAGCTCAGTGGTATAATACGCTAGACCCCTGGTTTCGTCTTACTTGTGATTGATAACAGGGGCATAATTTAAACATATCTTGCTATACAAGTCTTATAAAGTCTTTATTTAAATTTAAACACTGCGGCGTCGCACGTTTTGACCCCATGGACAAGAAGATTTGTAAAGGAATTCCCTATATAGGTTTACGTAAAATGGGTGACCCCCATGGCGAGGTCAGTTTTGACCACAGGAGCGTAATATGAACTTCGTAGAGACCTTCTGGATTGCATGCCAACAATATTAAAGCAATTTGTGTTTCGTTTTAAAACAAGAATATTTTTTGAATGTTTTCACTAGGTAATTGTATGTCAATTTACCTGTGTGAGACCAGTTTTGACCCCAGGGTCATAATTTGATTAACTTCGTAGACAACTTCTATGAAAGCCTTGATTTTTTGCGTTTTATGAATGAACTGGGTTTCCCTATATATCAGTCAATACAAAACTGGTGACTCCCGGAGCCGCACCAGTTTTGACCCAAAGGGTACAATATTAACAAAACTTAGTAGAGAACCACTAGAAAATACTATATACCGATCAAGAAAGTTTTGGGCTTTGCGGTTTCAGAAAAGAAGTTATATTAACTTATTCCTTTTATAAGTCTGCGTTCAACTAAAGAGCCCCTCCCGGGGGGGGCAGTAATGTCCTCAGGGGCATTATTGTTTGTAGCTGATCACAAGGCGATGTTACGAACCAAATACGAAACCTTTGGGCCTTAACGTATGCAATAAATCAACCGGGACTGTTTGAACAAAAAGAGGACCACCAAAGATACATTCTTGTGAAGGTACTTCAAAGTCTGAGGCTCTGGACAAGATGCCGTTCGAAATAAAAGTTAACGGTCGCAAGGACGTCAAGTCACGTCACTTAAACAGACGGACAAATGACGGACATCACGGTATTGCAATAGCTAACCGTGAGCAAGGTTTGCTCAGGTAAGCTAAAATAATGCGTCGTACCAGATGATAATTTGTTTACTTTACGTCTGATAGATGCATATGGTATTCATATGTTAGTTGACAATTAACGGATATCTTTAAGTGGACATATTGCATTCACTGTTACTATGAATCATTGGACTATTCTATGTACGAAGAGTTCCGTTTATTGTATAACAATAAAAAACAAATGTTTGCTAAAAGAGTTTGATAAACCGCTGTACACTTTTTTTAAATGGAGCGAAGTAGTGAAATTTAATGAGGATTGTCATCAAAACTAGTGTTAATGTTAATTTGATAGATCGCCTACTTAAGTACAATACTACTGATAGCTTATCTATATACGATGTTATGGTTAGAACGTGTACGTGATAACCCTAACTGAAGAACGCTTCTCTATGTTAATTTTAATCATTCACTCCCTGCCCTACTTTAATATCTTAACATACCTCACATTTCATATTATCACCAAGTAATAAAATTACATTTCCTGCATTAAGAATGGTTAAACATGTTCTAATGGACCAATTGACAAATTGCAGTGCATAGCGCATATCTTAGTAAACAGAGACAATCAATGTTTTTCAAGAGCGCTTGCGCAAATGAATGGAAGTAAACTGTTTCATAATAATACTGGCATTATGGCGCGCGTTATAACCCCGAAAACGAAGAAATAATATTTCTATTAAAACTGTTGAATATGCGTCACCATCTATTTATTATGTATGCGTAACATGTAATAATACACTTTAAACTGTGTTTGTCGTTTTGCGTAATCGGATACGTGCTGTGTGCAATTTAATCGTGTTATATTAACCCGGTCGTACACTATATACTTATAAAAGTTGATAAAGCAGAATCTGACTACTGGATTTAAATATAAATCAATTCAAAATACATTGCATTCACCACTTACACATAATCACTTGATAAATGTTTAAATATCACTTACCTCAAGCCATAAATCGTCGTGAATTCGAACTGTTTTTAATTTCCAACTGTCGACGTAACCGTGTGCAAATTTTCTAAGTAGGTCACATCCGCGTTGCAATGACAACGGTGAGAAGATAATTTTTGAAATACTTTATCTTCGTTAAATGAAGCGTTACAAACAAAAATCAAAGTACTGAGCGCACTTATAGCGAGAGTTTGGTTTAAGAAAATCAAATATGAGTGATTAAGACGCAGTTACTCATTAGGTCGGTTAATAGTCACAATTGTACTTGATTAGGATTAGTGCAAATTGTTCGATTGTCAGACATAGGAATTCTACCAGAAACATTGCAATTCTCCAGACTAGTGGTTGTCGTTCAAGGTTTTGCATCTAATTTATAAATATAAAGGATATTTAGCAAGCTCACTTCAAATGAGATTAAAATATGAACATACATTTCTGAGAAAGTCTGATTATATCGTCTGATGGGGTATTAGTGTAAATGACTGTATCGAATAGATTATTATAAAACATGGCTTTCCTATAAGGCAAAAACGTCTTAAGGCAAAGGCAGTTCTATGATTATATGATTTCTTTGACTAAAGAATATCGTTATATTCACAGAATGTGTGGTAAAAACCAACCAAGTGCTGCATTTTTTTCTGTATACAAAAGTATGTGCTTCATATAATCGAATATTTTGCTTTTAGTTATTGACATTCTTACAGTGATTATAAGTGTGCTTGGTATGTATTACACTACTTATGAGCATCTTAATTTAAAGTATAATAATATTTTAATTAATTTAATATGTTTTATTTATAAAATGCGCAGTTAAAATATCACAACACAATATATGTAATGCAAGTCTGAAGATACAGCACTGCAATAAAGTAGAATCCTTCCTATGAAGATGTGCTAAATTTTAACTATATGTGTATAATGACGACACGAATGCAAACGGATAGAATTATTATATGTACTCATCGTATGAATTAGCCGGAAGTAAAGTGATTAAGATGTGAAACACATGCACAGAGAAAAACGGATGTTGCCATCCGTAAACGGTGCCATCTATAGAAATGGTTTTACAAAATTAAAAAGGGGTTGACATAAGACATTAGAGCAGTTAATTAAGAAAAACTACAGTTCCTATTTTTTGGTCATTACATTTTAGTTTGGTTATTAATATTCCAACTGCAATATTTGAATCATCGTTTTTTAAAGTTGGTATGTCATTAAGCTGTGATTAATTATACCAAACCTACTTAACAACACAAATAATTTATTTCTATTGGAATAATAATTAAAGACCAAAGATATTTTCAACCAAAGGCAAGCTCCAAATAGTGGTGTTTGAGACGTAGGCATACTATACCTACTTTCCAGGTGATCGCCAACGTTCGCGACATATCCTCGAACCTTATTTACATAATATTTGTACCGGAAGTCACTGGTTAACACTATACAGCATTGTTTTTAAGTTTTAATCTTAACAAAAACCAGGCCATATACTAAACAAAAAAAAACACAATTCTTCAATTATGTGTCGGCGTTTGTTTTTATCTGGTATATTTGAAATAAAATAAGTACATTAATTTAGCCTTTCTTTCAGCTATGTACTTTTAGGCATTAAAAGTAAATTTTCTTGGACAAAATTCAATAGAAAACCTTCAGTGAAATACAATTATTTAAACTGTATCTCTCATTTACTTCATTAAATGACTTAAATAAAGTGGAACGGTAATGCATTGCAAAATACATAGCTTGACCTTATGTTTAATGATGGTGTCAAACTGTAAAAACAACCTGTTGCATAAAAGAAATTGTTTCTTAAAAAAAAAGAACTCTTTCATTTGCTATTCACAATCAATTTGTATATGTATGTAATTACAAAATTGTCAATCGTATTAGAGTCGAAGTAACTTCCTTAAAATTCAAGACTAGCGTGAACGCTAACCATAATTTACTCAACTATATTCAATTTTGAGTTTTGCTTTAATTGTTTTGCTAGATTGATGTTCGTGTCTTGGTCAATATTACACCATATTCTCACAAATAATTCAATACTCTATTATGCGCTTTGGAGTCATAGTCCGCATCATCGCCTCCGTGTGTTTTCTTTTGTAGACCATATTAGTGCATTCCCTCGCGTTCGAGGCGATGTCCTTGTATAGATGCCTTGTTTAAAAGGCCCCTGTATACCAACACGTATCATAAGTCGATGTCATTTAACAGTTTTTGTGTCCATTTATATTTGTATTTTCACATCACAACTCCCGTCAGACGCAGTCGCAACGTCAAGGACGCCATGGGATCGTCATGAGAACACATCAAGACGTCGTCCGAATGCCGAGAACGCAAAAAGTCGGCGACCTTACGGCGACTTCTTTAGACATAGACACAGTAAATGCCGAGGCTCTTACGGCGTCCTGGCTAGAACGCCGTACGATAACACTGAGGACGCTACAGACGCGAAAGCAACGTGTTGCAAAAGCCAAGGTCGCATTAGTGTCGTGGAAGACACGTTAAGTGTGGACGACGATGCTTGATTTTGCCGACCTGCTGTCTTCTGCGACTAGACCGATACCAAACGGATATTAAAGCGACGTCCATTAAACAAATATTGAGATCGATTTTCTCATTGGAAAGGTTGAAATCAATTAAAAACTATGTAAACACAGGGAACAAGTTTAATTCGATCGGTGCAATTTCAGTTTTTTTCTTTGGAGCAGTCGCCCTGGGTGACTCACGTGAGTGTATTTCAAAGTTATCAAACGCTCAATTACATTTATGTTTAAATAAACATACCATTACTGGTAATTTCATTGGTATACACTAAACATGCTCTTTATATATGCTCTCTTGTTATGTTGTTTGTAATTTATCATATCATGGTTCGAGCACTTGTTTCTGTACGGTATGTTTTTTTTCACAGAAACGCAAACTAGATTTTTTACGTTTTAACCGTGTTTAATCGTTTACATTACTTATTCTGATGATCTGCATGGTCTTAATAAGGCTGTAGGCAGCATTTACGTCGTTTTCTTAACCCGAGTTTCACTAAATGTACTATTAATAAATTATTGAAACTAAACAGTGACGTCTTTTTACCGGATATTTAAGTTCACCTAACGGTTAAGTGTTATTGTTTAGCCTTCATACATATTTATCTTAATGTCTATTGTATGCGATGATTGGATGTTATTGTTTTTATTATTATATCATAATGCATGGGCACATCTTTGCGCGAATATTTCGAGTTGAATGCTACATACGTATGAGTAACCGCATTACTGGTCATTCAATATGTACATCTAGTAACACTGCTTCTGTATGAATATGTAATTCATCATGTCATGGGGCAACGCTCGACAAACATATACTACCACATTTTTGCATTAATGCCGTTATCATGATTTAGAACATTATATTATATTTCAAGTTGAGTATTAAGGATTCGGTAGTTGAATACATAAAACCTGATAGATGTTCATTCAATATAAATAGTATTGTAGTACAACGAATTCTCATGTCGGATGTAATTAATCATGGTCTCGCCTACTTGCCATGGTATTTTTGACAATAACATTAAGATCTACATGTTTGCACATTCGAGCGTTGTCAACATTTGTATCTTATACAGTTGTTATACATGTACGTAGTAGTATTCTGTGACAATTGTTTCGCGGTTATCGTAAAAGTAATTGCACAAACGTGCTTCATGTGTATTTATGTATAGGTGACATTTTTAACCGGATATATAACTTGACCTAAAGGTATAGTGTTGTTACATGTATATTAGCAACAGTTTTAACCTATTAGCGATAACTGTTTTTAAACATGTTTACATTGACATAACGGTTTTCTTTAAAATTTCATGCTTCCACATCACGAAGTGTAGACATAACTAAATATATCTTGATCAACAAATAACGAATAAATTAAAATGTTATTAAAGGAACAATTGGTAACAATGCTCGTCGCTTGCGCTGTATCAAGATGTAATTTATGATTTATGTAATTTATTACCCGACCAAACGCATACCTCCGTGTCTTTTAATATTTAAGGGGCATATCGACGCCCCACCCCCCACAAAAAAAGTATATATAATTTATTAAAATATTGTATATTCTCGTTTTTAAAAATTGATGTGCATTTAATAACCATGTCATATTAATGAAATCCGTAAGAAAATATGTACAATGAAAAAAACTCCAACCCTTTTTTTCGAAACGCGCCTCCAGTGGGTTTCAAACTCACGCCGTTTAAACAGAACAGAACAGAACAGAACGTTTATTTATATAATTTTAACAAGTCCAGTTCATCGTTTCACATACAAAACTGACAATATATAAACAATAAGCATATGCATAGTAATGCAAAAGTGACCAAAATGGTATTTAACAATGTGTTAAAAATACACTAAGGCCATTTTATTACCAACATTTGCATTCAATGCCTCAGTTCTCATTTTAAAAGCTTTTTTTTACAATATATCGCGAGTTTATTTAGAATTTTAGTGTAAGTATTTGTTAACAAAAGTATAAATTCAATGCAAACTAGGTCGGTTACAATAGAATTTGTCGATATGTATGTTTCTAATATCGGTATAAAGAGGACATACAATTACAAAAAGATACTCGTCTTCGATATCATTTGAGCTACATATACTACATTTACGTTCGTTTTAAGTTATATTTATATGTCTCCTAGATTCAATTTTTAACACATGGGACGAAAGTTTTTATTTTGATATGTTTTTTCTTAAAGTAGCCTACTTCGATAGAAAATTTACAACAATAGAGTCCCGTTATCGATAGTGTGCATGCTTGTATAGGTATTTCATGTAAATTTCCCTTATAATTATTTTACTATTGCCACTGATTTTCAGACGCCAGCTATAAGTTTCCCCGGAGACAACTGTTTATAATTATGAAAATACATATTTTATTGAGTTTTTTAAAATATGTTTTACACAGACAATGTACGTTTCGAAAATATGATATCGTATCGACCGTCGATTTGCCATTTTCCCTCTAAATATAGCGAGCTTTTCAAATCATGCAAATTCCGTCTGTATGAATTTATCTAGAAACAATGTTATCATGATGAAATCGTAAAATGAAAATGCATAGACTACCAAAAACGTTAGGATTCCATTATTGGGACTCGAACTCAAGCCTACACAAATCGACTTCTTCAATGCGAAGTTTACCTCAGTATATTGCCGTTAAAGTCAGTGCGCATGCACATATAGGTACTTCATGTACATTTCATTCATAATGATTTTACTACTAAAACGTTTGGAATGTTATATATATATATTTATTTCTTAAAAAAATGCCCCTTTCCAGCTTCTGTAACTTATATAATCATTGTATCATTTTATTTCATACAGTAGAATTACATACACGCAATTACATTTTAAGAAGTTCGACACTGTTCTCTAAAATAAGAAAATGCACTAATTTACTACATATATGAGGTCTATCCGGGATGTTCATTCACATACTCTGGTAAAATTGCAAATATGAATCAATTTTGCTCACAGTTATGGAACATGTACTCTGAACTGTACTTAATCAACAGGTAATGCCCTTAAACAATTGTCATATTGAGAAATGTTAATAACATTACCATAGCAACAAAAGGTCGTCCTCTACGGAGCACTTCGATTTTTTGTTAATCCATATTACCATATATAGTTCCGTTACATATGTAAACTGGCAATAAACTATGAAAATGATTCAACAGTTATAACAGAGGATACATATATGCAAAATATCAATATTTCTAATGTTTGGCCTAAGTCGTTTGCGTTTTACATAAAAGGGAACCAGTAAGTCGTGCGAAGTGGATATGGTGTCCGCCTAGCGACCGAGAGGTCACTGGTTCGATTCTCACTGTGAAAGCGTTCTTTAGATCTCCCCCATAGACACCAAGTACTGGTTCTAGTCCCAGGAAACGGACTCGAGAGCGTTTCAAATAAGTAGTAAGGACTTTAAATGCAATCGAGCTAAAATAAAAAGGTTAAAACTAAGTAAGTCGTGCGTAAAAACGTGACGTTAGACAATTTCACGGAGCAGAATTGACACTTGTGATATTTTGTGAACAGTGTCAGAACATTTGTTTATGCAAACACAATCAATATAATAGCATTGTAGGTAATCAATGTAAGGAATATTGATCCCATTGTAAAAATACTAATAGATCAATGCAAACAAACACAGGATTGGTCCACCATGGGTCAAACCTAAGAGACAATCAATATGGTCAATATGGCGATTTGATCAGTGTTATCATGTTTGATCAGTGTTATCATGTTTGATCAGTGTTATCATGTTTGATCAGTGTTATCATGTTTGAACCACTGTTGGTGGAATTGCAAGAGCATTGTTCAGTAATGTGTACACAAATATAGTAAATAGTGTTAGACAAACATTCCAGTAGATAAAACTACTTCAAACACCCTGTGGAGAATTATGCATGCCGAGTCAATAATTGTTAAATATTATTGAGACTTCATCGGTTTTATAACTGGTCCGTAGCATAGAACGTGTTTAATGTCAAAGTACTTTTTTAAAACAAATGTAAAGCAGTCTTTGTTTATTTTAAATGAAACGCACGTATAAGCACACATGTTGACCAGATACATTACACGTTCAATTGAACCCATGTTGTTGATATATTAACAATTTGTTTAACCCCAATTTGTAATTACTGTTTACAAAAATGTTTTTGCATTTGCGTAACTTTATTCTTCATATTGCATGACGTTGTTTGTGTTTTACATCACGTAATGTAGTCAAATATACTTATATATATCGATCAATGTGTAATGCAACATTTGTGTAAGGTTATCTTTTTAGTACATTTATAATTTCAAGACGCAATTATTTGAAGCATGTAAACTCTTTATAAAGCATACGCGACATTTATAGAACACATTACGATGGATTTTTTATATGCATATACATGTATAAAGCTATTTATTAAAAATTATCATTTGTACAGTCTTATATTGACTAAGACCATTTATAAAACAAAACTAGTTTAGTGTTTAACGATACAACACATGTTATAACTTAACATAAATAATATCTATAAATGATAACAAACAAAACGTTTTGACACGCACAAATAAATTAATATGTTTGCTGCAGACCCTCGAAAGACCGGAAATGAACTTGCGAAGTTCCAGTGGCAAGTCCAGCACGGTTGTCTTGGCAGCGAGTGTCCTTTGTGCTGAGGTCGCCAGCATGGCGTATTACGCTTTGGTGCCGTGGTTTTTGGAGCCAGGACGGCGAAGCACGTATGCTTCCGTGGTGTCTAATGTTATACTGTTTGTGCTGTTGAACACAATCATTTAGTAAGTACATTATTTTATAAAATAATATGGAATTAACCATCGCGATGGACTATTTCTGATGTTTGTATTGCTGACCACGACCCTTCAGAAAGTAATTGTATAAGATCTCAGAAGATATGCACAGACTATCGTATTTGTATGTGGCATGTTGACCTTACTGAAATTTTATTTTTGTTTCATCAAATAAAAGTTTTGTTATGTACAAATATAAAGCGCATCACTTCATTTGGGTAAATACATACACTTAATTAAAATTTTGCACTAAGGAGTTAAATGTTTTAATTAAATATTTAATAAATTATTTACCAAGCTTTGTGGTTTAACTACTCTTTAAACCAGTTCATAGATATTTATTTCCCAAAAGCATCACATAAACGTGATAGGCGTTTACTATGTGTACCTTAGCTATGTGGGGATAACTTTATGTTGCTCAAGTCTCCATCATGGTGAAATACAAAATTATTTTGGTTTGATGTTTTGTTCAAGCAAAGTGTGGCCATTACGCAAGACAAAAGATGTCGCTGAAATAAGCGTTGCAGTGACGTTGATATACGCAACCCTCTACGCCCCATACGTGATCACGTGGTACAATCCATTGAGCTACATCAACCTCATTGGACCCGTTGCGCACACGTTCGTCCAGGTGGTTTCCATGGTTGTGATAATGTGGTACTTCATGAATAAGAAGTGAAATTATGGGGAATAAAGTAACAATTGGTGATTTATGAATACCGTAATGATATTATGTTGCATTTTCTTTTGTAGTTGTGAGCTTACAAGTAAAATGTATTCATATGAGGGATATTTGAGTATATTATATGTTGTATTAATCTGGTTAGATGCATTGTATGTTATATTTGTAAAACAAACTGCTCCTGAATGTGAGTCACTTTTATCAAGTGTGATACGTTATACATGAAATGTATTAGTATTTTCTTGAAAAATTAGTTGCATTAACACATACATGCAAAACTCATATAACCATACCAGACATTTCCAGTTAAATTCTTATAAATAAAGACAAGACAACACTTTTCATTCATTGCACTTTATTGTTTGTCTGGTGCGTTTTTCATCAGGCGACATTTACAAAAAACATTTGGCATCCATTGAGAAGGTTTTGTATCAAGATACCACACACACACAATAACTTTTATTCATTACTCAAAACGTCATCAAATAGTTTAACTATGGTACCGAGTTTCTGTGTATAATTAAAACATATGGCAGTCAGTGGCTATTGAGTTTCGTATAGAATGCTGGCTAATTAACATTCTAACACTATATCATAGCATAACATAGCATTGATAACATAGCGAACATGTTAACAAATTATATAAATATATACTGTAAATGTCCATATGTATTTTATATAAACACACACTGCTTAATGTCCACAGAATTGTCTCTTCAACGCCTGTAGCTAGCACCACAAATAGAACGAATACTAATTGCACATCTGCGCGTTACAGAGACTAAAACATTAGATTACGACAGAACAAATTTATCAACTTGAAAATCCGCCCACTGTCCCGACTAAGACGTTTAAATTCTCTCAATACATAGATATGCACGATTACACGTCTCATGCATAAAACCATTACCGTTTCTAGGAGAAAACAAGCGCAGTCAAGTGCTTAAATGAAAACGGATTGTGGAAGTGTCTGAGCTTTTAAATCCTCACCGCCTCGTGTATTTGTAAAGACTTCATTCTTTTTGTTAATATTTGTTTTTATTCGCTCTACCGTTAACATGACCGGTTGCACTGTATTCGAAAGCAAGCTTTTGAAAAATTGAGAAATGCATTTTCAATGGTATCACGTCGAGAGATATATTACGACTATTTTTAAAAATCCGTAAGCAACTTGTATCATACATGTTTACCAATATGACACACATTTATCAAACCATGAAGTGACATTACTATCATATAATTCATTTTAAAAATTAAAACAAAAATGCACTCACAACATAAACAGTTGTATGTTAATGTTTTGAAAACAAACAAAAGAACCATTGAAACGATATCGGATCGATTAGTAAATAAATGTAATTGAATTAATTCCGACATGATTAATTGAAGCACCGTTTGTGTGGGTTGCCACTGTTCCAATCTACAAAACACGTGGGTGGAACGAAAGACATTACTAAAAGAACAGGATAATAACTAGCATACAAAAAACTCAATAGGTCTAATGAGGACCCTCTTATACCAGTAATGAACCTGCTAAGTTCCTATGGCAAGGCACACGCGATTGCTATGGCAGCGGGAGGTCTTTGTGCGGAGGTTGCCATCAAGGTGTATTACACGTTATTACCTGGTTTCACGAGTTAAGGCGACGGTGCACGTATGCGTCCGTGGGGATTAATTACGTACAATATCCGTATCACAAAGGTCGCCAACCATCTACCGACCACCTACAGCTAAAATTCGCGAATATAAAACCAGACAAAAATCTATGTCAATTTAGTCGGAGACTTTCGGGTAGTCGCCGATTCATCGCAGATATGTCGCCCATTACAACTGGTATGAAATAAGTCGCACTTGATCTGCGATCACGCCGATCAGTGATAAACGGTCGCAAACCAGTCTGCGATTGATTGCCGATTTAATCACGACCGACAAAAAGCTTCTCACGACCTGTTTGTAGATTAATTATCGAAGACCATATGCGACATTAAATAGTTTGAAAACAAAGTTTGCGACCATTGCCAGCAAACAACTTGCATCAACAATACCGGTTGTCCATATTTTGGTATTGTGTATGACCACATAATGCTTCATACAAGTAAGTAGTAATGTTGTACTCAGGATAAATAAATACTGCAAATTCAGTTATGCAGCGTGTAACGTTTGTGTAGTCCGTACGGTACTATACATGTCACAATAAGCATCTACTTATAATTATTGGCAAGATGTTTGGTCAAGTTGCTAGGACTACACATTACGTCAATGCCAAACATTTTTTGAATTGTAGACATTACGAAACACGTTATCGCATAGTTTAATTATTTCATTGAGTGTCTGGTTAGTCTTTTGTAAATTTCCGTCAGTGAGAAATGAGTATGGAATAAAACTCTGGTTAACACAAGTTAAATAAATGTTTGCCAACTATCTACAGAAACTATTAGCTGAATACTTAACAGTAGTGTTTTTAAAGCTTGATTAGTATTATATTTTACATATGACAGCATGAATATTCAAACATGATCAACTGTTAGTATACATACACATTTTTTATATTGTGTTCCCATTTCATTATACGCTTAAATGCAAAGATGGGCGGACGACTGGCAAAACAGAACAAGACACTGGCAGGGGATCAATTGGCTTAGACTCGTTTTATTACTATTACGATTGGCAGATGGCTCAGAACCGGATAAATGATATCATGCAAATTACTTTTTGTTTCCAATTAAGCGAGGTGCTTCCAGCAATTTATACGAAATGAAATAAGATTTGTTACATTTATGTATGCATGACGAAGGTTTGTCGAGCCACTGATAATCTCTTGTGTTATGCAAAGTAACTCTGAACGAGGCGTATGTTTGTATTTTGTTCGGCTTTATCTCCCTTTGATATGTGTGCATTATTGTCTTTACAAATAATAAAAATGGTATTAATGTTTATTATTGATAATTTTTACAATCATCACAATACAAAATAATAAAGTACTGCAATGTCATTGCGCAGTTGATCTTATATGTACCTCCTATATGGTTCAAGGGCCATGTTGATAACCGACGAGATTGCTCTTTGTTTAAAAAAAATCGTAACAGAATTAGAAATCACTTAACTTCCGCAACCATGTATGGTCTTTTGCCATAATGACTTTTTACTAAATCTTGAAAACTAATGACTCTTACTTGCAATTGCCAATTAGGTAAGGGTCTTTACTGGTAGACACATAAGTATTTTGCGAAACGAAGCATGGAATGAAATATACACACGCTTTTGTTTAATTAAATAAAGAAACTATAAGGAATTATAAATGCTTATCTATTATTACTGTACTAGTACGTGACGCTCTTGTATCTAGAGGATATGATACACTTCTGTAAGGCTGCTTTCATATCTTAGTGCAAATTGTTCGATTGAGAGGCATATGAATTGTACCAGAAACATAGCAATACTCCAGATTGATGGTTGTCTTTCAAAGTCTGGCATCTAATTTATAAATTTAGAGAGGGATATTTAGCGAGCTCATTCCAAATTAGATTTAAATAGGAACATATATTTCTTAGAAAGTCAGATTATTTCGTCTGATGGGGAATTTATGTTAATGTCTGTATTTAATAGATCATTATAAAACATAGCTATCATAAACGGCAAAAACTTCTTAAGGTTTAGTCAGTCAGTATGCTAATATGATTTATTTGACTATAGTATATTGTTTTTTTTTCTGTATGCAAAAATATGTGCTTCATATAATTTAATGTTTTGCTTTTAATTATTAAAATTCGTACAGTGATGATAAGTGCGCTTGGTAGATATTACACTATTAATGAGCATCCCAATTTGAAGTATAATAATATTGTCATTAATTTTATATTAAATACGAAGTTGAAGATACAATATTAATACAAATATATGAAATGCAATTATGTATATACAGCACTGTAATAAAGAAGCATCCGTCTTATGAAGATGTGCCAACATTCAGCTATTTGTGTCTAATAACTTCACGGATGCAAACGGATATACTTATGTACTCAGCCCTTTAAATTAGTCAGAATTAAAATTATTTCGATGTGAAATGAATGCGCAAAAAAAACGGATGTTGACGTGTGACTTCTATCGAAATAGTTTTACAAAGTTTTGGTTGACGTCAGTACAGTTAATTAAGAAAAATCACAGTTCCTACTTTTTGGTCATTACAGTCTAGTTTGGTTATCGGTATTGTAATTTTTTTTTTGAATCACCTTTTGTTAAAGTTGGTATATCCATACATTAGCTTGCATTAATTATACATAAAACACAGTAAACAACAAGAAAACAACCAATATATATTGGAATAATAACTACAGTACCAGAGAAAACATTTGCAACCAAAGAAAAGCTCCAAATAGTGGTGGTTAAGACGCAGACATATACATACTTTCCAAATGATCGCCAACGTTTGCGACATATCGTCGAAGTTCATTTATATAATTTTTGCACCGGAAGTAACTGGATTTAAAAGCTTCGCTTTTTCATTTTGAATCTTTACAAAAACCAAGCAATACCCGTCCCAAATTGACCACCGATCAGAAAATAGTTTGTGTGCGTTTTTGTTTATCTGGTAAAAGTCCAATCAAATAAGCTTATTAATTTAGACGGTTTTGAGCTACTTTCAGTCATTAATCAAATTGCTAAGGCAAAATACACAAAAAACACTTCAATGAACTAAGATTATTTAAACGGTTCATCTTATTTACTTCACTCAATGATATCGCGATACAAAATACATAGCTTGATCCTATTTTAATGATGGTGCCTAACTGTTAAAAAAAACATGTTGCATAAAACAGACTCTCCTAAAACAAAAAGAACTGTGCCATTTGCTATTCAAAACCAATTTTTATACGTTTGTTATCACGCTGGGTGGCATGAAGACGGTTCTGTGGACGGACGCGTAACAGTTCACCATCATGGAAGTCGGGCTGTTTGTCTTGCTTATCGAAAGCTCAACATCTGTTTTCAGAAGCATGTGGGATTGCCATTGAGAACAAAGGGATAAATTTGATAGATTTCTCGCCTGTCCGAAAGACGCTTGGACGGTGTCTATCGGAAACTCGTTTTTTTTCTGGCCGTACTTATATGGCGTAAATAAATAAGCTGAAACAATCCTGCTGTTTGATTTTTATGTCTGTATTGACGTGTGGGCACCGATCCCAAAACAATCGACATCCGGCTTATGTGCCCCATTTGTGACGTGATGTTTCCATGGCTACCGGAGAAAGTAAAAAGGAGACGTGGCTTTATTTCGAATTATGAACGGCGAGACGAGTCAAACGGTCATTTCAAACGTAAAAAGCCCAAAAGTCAGCGACCTTACTGCACGCTTATAACGAAGTGTGGCCGGTGATTGATTTTGCCGACCCCCCATATCTTGTGCGGATCGACTGGTACCAAACCGATATTTTAGCGACAACAATAGAAACAAATATTGTGATCGATTTTCCCATTGGACAAGTTGGAATCAATCAAAAACTATGTAAACACAATTTTAACTCGATAGGTGAAATTTAAATGTCGTTTTGGAACATCTCGCACATGAATACCCACGTAAGTGTATTTCACCGTTATCAAATTATATTGTGTGGGAAGAAGATTTTGTATCGCTTTGAATTGCATGGGTTTTGGTACTATACGCCCATTTGTGTGTATTTGACGGACAGAAATACGGAACCACTGTCATTTTCTTTAGAAGCTATGTTTGATACCTTTCTCTCCGTGGTTTTAATTAAATATATGCTATATGAACAGTGGTCATTAAAAAAATAAACAGATAAGCTAACAAGATGGATTTTGTAATATGTCACGGCCTAACGCCCACTTCTTCTTTTTTTTTAATAATTTGAGCGCTATTACATTTATGCTTTAATATACGAAATCCGATACCTCGTCATTTTATTGGTAAACAAATAACACTGCTTTCTTGTAATCTTAGTTGTAATTTATCATATCATGGTCCCAGCACTTGTCTCTGTACAGTAGGCAGTTTTCACATTAAAGCTAACTCCATGTGTACACATTTAACCGTATTCAACCTTTTAAATGTCTTCTACTGATGATCTGCGAACACTAAATAAAACTGTAGACAGCATTTACGTCGTTCCCTTAAACCGATTTGCACTAAATGTACTATTAATGAACTATTCAAACTTAAGCCCAGGTCTCACTATTGCCGGAAGAGCCCCGATCCATCCCGGTTTGCTAACGCCGGTCGACCGGCGAGAACCGGGATGATGCGTAGACATTTTTTAGGGCGGTCACACTATTTCCCGGTGCCGTCCCAGTTGAAGCCGGTCAGCAACCAGGCAGAGTCCCGGTCAACCCCGGACTAGCCACGGTTTATTCCGGTGAAGCCCCGGCAGAGCCACGGTTGTCGCCGGTAATGCCCAGGTGTAAACCCGGTGAAAGCCGGCAGCGTCCCGGCAGAGCCCCGGCATACCGTAACTCCACCGGCACTCACCGGGGCTATACCGTCATCAGACCCCGGCAGAGCTACGGCAGAGCGCCGGTTTACCGATGTACCGTAGCTATACCGGGACTTTGCCGGGATTCACCGGGGCTCCGTCGGGGCACCACCGGCGAGAACCGGGGCGTTGTCGTAGCTCTGCCGGGGTCTGTACGGGCCCCGGTGGAGCTACGGTGCCGTCCCGGTTGTTCTCGGTGCCGTGCCGGTCGTTGCCGGTACTTCCCGGTGACTCCCGGTTAATCTTGGAGGTATTAAACATTTAAATACTTTCCCGGTGGAGCCTCGGTTGTCCCCGGTCGTCCCCGGTTCATCCCGGTCGTCCCCGGTGAAGCCCCGGTTCATCCCGGTAGAGCCTCGGTTCTTCCTGGTCGATACCGGATCACGCACCGGGGCTCCACCTGTATCATAGTGAGACTGGGCCTTTAACAGTAACATTTTTTATACCGGATATATTAGTTCACTTAACGGAAAAGTGTTATATTTATTACCGACGTATTTTCTTTTTATCTAAATGACGATTATTGTTCTCATGTATGCACGCACATGGCTATTGTATACGATGCATGGCTGCTGTTGTTAACACTATTATATAATCTTTTTTTATCAGCATGTCTAGTAACATATACGAAACCGAATTACTGGTCATAAAAATGTACAACTAGTAGCACTGCTTCTCGCTAAGATGTAATTAATCATGCCCTCGCCTAAAACCCACTTACCATCGTATTTTTGACAATAACATTTACATCTTCATGTTTGCACATTCAAGCGTTGTCAACATTTTTATCTTATACAGTTGTTATAAATGTACGTAGTAGTATGTGTGGCAATCTTCTCGCGGTTTTCGTAAAAGTACTTTCATGAACGTACTACAGGTATATATATTTATCGGTAACATTTTAAACCGGATATATATTTCACATAAAGGTATAGTGTTGTTATATTAACAACAGTTTTAACCTATTAGCGATAACTGTTTTTCAACATGTTACATTGACATGACGATTTTCTTTCAAAGTTTATGTTGCATGACCTTTAATGCTTTCACATCACGTAATGTAGACATAACCAAGTATATATTGAATAACACATATAGAATAATGTGTGTCTAATTTTGTTTTCTGAAACATGTATTATTCCAGACGCGTTGAGATTAAACATGTATCCACTTTTGAAAAGCATGAGAGGAATTAATAGAAAAATATCGATGGAAAGTGTTTTGACAAATTATATAAAAGACAAAAATCAGAGAGCATATTAATTGTTGTATGTTGTCATTGGTGTCCATTATATATTTTTTTATATATATACGACGTATTCATTATAAAACATGTTGAAATCAATATTACCATATACAGTTCCGTTATGTATGTAAACCGGCGAGAAACGCAAACAATGATTCAACAATTAAAATAGAAGATTCCTTTTTGTAAAGTATCAATATTTCAAATGTTTCAAAAGTCGCTTGCTTTTTAGATTAAAGGGAAACATTTTTACGTTAGACAATTTAACGGAAAAGATTTGACACTTATCGTAGTATTTTGTGAGCACCGTCAGAATATTTGTTTATTCAAACACAGTCAATATAATAGCATTGTAGGTAATCAATATTAAGAATATAAATCCAATTGTATAAATATTAATAGATCAATGCCGACGCACACAGGCCTGGGTTTGTCCACCATGGGTCAAATCTAAGAAACAATCAATATGGCGATTTAAAAGAATGTTTGAACCACTGTTCGTGGACTTTCAAAAGCATTGTTCAGGAATGTTTACACGAAATATATTAAATATTGTAAGACAAACATTCAAGTAGATAAACATACTTCAAACATTTTGTGGAGAATTATGCATGCCGATTCAAATAATTGTTAAATAGTATTTTGACGTTACCGGTTTTTGAACTGCTCCATAGCTTAGAGCGTGTTTACTGTCAAAGTACTGTATATTTTCTTTTAATGAATATAAAGCAATCTTTTTATATTTTAAACGACACGATAATGTTGCTACGAAAATGCTTGAAATAAAAGAATATATTGCATAGTTAAGAAATATATAAGACAGCAAACATACTTTCCGTATTTATAAGCCATTTTTGTAACCAGATATATTATAAGCTCAATAATTGCCATACTTTGCTACATTCACAATATTTGTATTTTTTATCCCCAAATGGTAATAACTGTTTAAAAATGTTTTTGCATTTACATAACTTTATGCTTCATATTTATTACGTTGTAATGTTTTTACATCACGTTGTGTAGACAAATATACATATATATATATCGATCAACATATACCACAGCATTTGTGTTTAGTTATCGTTCTAGTACATTAAGAAGGGAAAGACGCAATTATTTGAAGCATGTTAACACGTTTTAAAGCATACATGACATTTATAAAACAAATAACCTTGGATTTTTTATATGCTTATACATATATTATACTATTTATTAAGAATTATTCATTTATACAGACTTATTAACTAAGATCAATAACAAGACCAACATATTTTAGTGTACAACGATAACAACCCATGTTATAACTTAACTTAAATAATATCAATGAATGATAACAAACAAAACATTTTGACACTCACACATAAATAAATGTCTGTTGCAGACCCTCTGAAGACCGGAAATGAACTTGCGAAGTTCTGGTAGACCACGGTTGTCATGGCAGCGAGTGTCCTTTGTGCTGAAGTCGCCAGCATGGCGTGTTACACGTTGGTACCGTAGTTTCTGGAACCAGGACGGCGAAGCACGTATCCCTCCGTGGTGTCTAATGTACTACTGTTTGTGGTGTTGAAAACGATCGTTAAGTAAGTACAATATCAAAAAAGTATCACGTTTTTACCCTGGGATTAAAAATTTCGGATGTTTGTGTTGCTGATTGTTAATGATCTAAGAAGATATGCACATCCTATCGTTTTTGTACGTGGCATGTTGCACTTACTGAAATATTATTTTCGTTTCAGACATTTGATGTGTGTAACAGTTTCACAATTATTGGATTTCTTTTTGAGACAACGAATAAAAAGTGCTTAGTAATCGATGCATGTCCTTTTCTTATGGGGGTCCATAAAGCCTAGTTATTTTTTACTTTTAATCATTCTTTAAATTGGACAAAAGAATTCACTAATACACACTTAATTAAACCAAAACACACTTAAATATGTAAAACAAATAGTATGAAAATGCAGTTTGATGAATACAAAAATTATGCATACCACATCATTTGGGTATAGAAATACACTATATTTTCATTTTGCACTTAGAACAATATATATAAAAAAGATACATAATGTTTTGTGAACCAGTTTAGTAATATACAATGTCCAAAAGCATAACATAAAAGCCCTCTATGGTCGTTTTATATGTGAACTGTGCGCGGTGGGGATACATTTATGTTGCTCCAGTGTTCATGGTGATATATTCAATTATTTTGTGTTGCTTTTTTTGTTTAAGCAAAGTGTGGCCATAACGTAAAACAAAATACGTCGCTGAAATGAGCGTTGCAGTGACGTTGATATTCGCAACCCTCTACGCCCCCTACGTGTTCACGTGGTACAATCCATTGAGCTACATCAATCTCATTGGACCCGTTGCGCACACGTTTGTTCAGATGGTTTCTATGGTTTGGATTATGTGGTACTTCATGCATAGGAAGTGAAACTATGGGGAATTAAGTTACAATTTGTGATTTATGAATACCGTAATGATATTATGTTCGTTCCTTCTTGTCAGCTTACAAGTAAAATGTATGCATATGAGGGATTTTTAATATATGATAGGTTGTATTTCACTGGTTATATGTCTTGTATGTTTCATTTGTAAAACAACTGCTTTTGAATTATAGTCACTTTTATCAGTTTCGATACGTTTTACATGAAACGTATTAGTATTTTCTAAACACATAAGTTGTATTAACACAAACATGCAAAACTCAAATAACCATACCTGACATGTGCTCCTGAAATTCTGATTAATAAAGACAATGCAATACTTTTAATTTCTCGCAATATATCGTTTTTTTTTTCTAATGCGTGTTACAACATTTTTCATACATTGGGAAAGTATGGTTTTCAAGTTACATGGAGAACACTAAACCTGAATGACGAATATACATCACTCAATACGTCTTCCCATAGTTTGATTATCGTACCGAGTTTCTCTGTATTATGCAAAGAAACGGCAATCAGTGACAAGTGAGTTTCGTACAAAATGCTGGTTAACCAAACCTTAAAAATAACAAATTGATAACATAGCAAGCATTTGTAAAAGATGAACACTAAAACATGTTCAAGTTTAAATAAATTGTAGCGCTAAAGAGCCGAATGCATAAGGATACGACAGAAACTATGTATTAACTTAAATATCCACCCACTGTCCCGACTAAGACGTTTTAATTCTTTCATTGCACAGATATGCACGATTACAGTTCTCATGCATCAACCAATTACCGTTTCCAGGAGAAAATAAGAAAAGTCAAGTGCTAAAATGGTACGCGGATTTGTGGAGGTGTCTGAGCTTTCAAACCCCGCGTCTTGTGTTTGTTACGACTTCATTCGTTTTGTTCTTATTTCATAAAAAGCCCACAGTGTGCACGACCGGTGTACACTTTATTTGAACGCATTTGTTTGAAAAATTGCGACGTATGAAGGCTTTCTTTAAAAGTCCGTAAGAAAGTTATATGTTACGTGTGACCACTATTACGCACATTTATGGAAAAATGAAAAGACATACGAATCATATAATTAATCGTATAAACTACATTTAAAAAAGCCCTATAAAAAATGTTTTTAAAATAGTACCAGTTGAACAATATCGGATGCATTAGTAAATTAATATAATAACATGAATTCTAAACCAAGTTATTTATAAGAACATATCAGCTTCTAACACAAAATCACTAACGAACTTGTATTGGCAAGCATTTGAATTCTTCACAATCAAGCGCACGATAGTGATTGTTCTATCAATATTCATTAATAATCAACAAAAACCGTCAAATGATTAATTGAAGCACCGTTTGCGGGGGATGGGATGCCACTGTCGAATTCTACAATCGCCCGACAATGGTGGAATGGAAGTAATTAAATTAAAATAATGACCTAAGATTGTTTGACTCATGATACTGTGAAAGCGAATTTTTTACAATGAGTTTCAATATTTAGCCCACATTTGAGTATAAATTCATTTCATATTCAAATAAAATTTCGCTGTAGATAACAAGTGTTATAAAACTGAGTTTAAATCATGTCAATTATTTACTTTACACTATTCATTTTGCTGACAACATATGTGCCAATAATAATTGGGTCTTTACCTTTTTACATGTCAATACTTTTATATTTGAATTCGTTTATCTAAAGACGATGGCGTTTGAGTTATAATTTCTTATTATTTCTCGGTAATAGCTCATGTATCAGATTTTCATAAATGGTCAAATTTCCATCATTGTATCAACCCGTTATGCATTATTCCCGTTTAAATTTCTATAAATAGCGTTATTACTTCGCAGTTTACTATCATGAATATGTATATGAAGTTATTAATTTACATGAACATATCTAAACAAATTTAAGTTACGGTATTAATTCATAATTACGAATCAATTATTAATCTTTATTTATAAATTGTTTAAATATACATATATTATTTTAAGAGTTTAAGATATTTCGAACTTGCAACTCGAGTGTTTACAGTTAACAAATATTGTTTGTGTATTTTAATAGTCTAGAATACACTCCCAGTGTATTATGGTACAGACATGAATCAATCATGCTGTACAGATGTACAGACATAGTGTGGCTAATCGAAAGGGAAATTACACTGCTCAATTATTTGGAGCCCTCTTCAAATGCACATAACATATCTGCTGGAGCAGCAAAGAATATACATTGCTTGACACCAAAATTACGTATATATGATGGTAAGAGTTCATACAAGCCATAGTCCATAAACACATTTTAATACATGTTAAATAACAAGAAGAATAAAAAGCGTGTTCGAAAACTCGTCCTTCAAATATAATTTAAAAAAAAAAACATGTAGAAAATGCATATTCATGCCAGAGGCAACATCATCAACATCATACAGAAAAAAATATGACAAAATGTTATCAAATCATTATTATGTTACTAATTTCATTGACTGAAACGCATGTTTGCATTTTCTTCAGTAAGATGTCAATAAGTTACTCAAAGTTTTATCACACAGCTCAAGAGGCTCTTCAGGAAGTCAATACGTTTACCAAAGTACATCGTGTCATTATTCGGCGAAGACGGACGACGAGCACAGCAAAACGGGTTCCAGTTGCAATTGCTAGTTGGCAAAGACCTATTTTATTCCTCCAACTCTTGATTCCTCTAATCCAGGGTTCCTCTAGCTCCATATTTCACTCCATATTCTCCTTACCAAACATGCCACACTTTATGCTAATTGCAATAGGATTTGATTCATTAATGTATACAAGACAATGGTATGTATAGGAGATCCTTGCAATGCAAGCTAACTCTTTAAGACGCTTTTCATCGTGTGCTTGTATGCTTAATTCCCTTTTTATATCCCTCCATATTCGACGGCTTCTCAAAATCGTAGAGATTTTTTCTCGATTAGTCTAGTCTCATTGATATTGAGCGACAATATCAGGAAGAAAACTGCTCTATGAGTCATTGAGCTACAATTGGCGTGTTTCTTTCATCAACATGAGGGTGATAGCAACATTTTATATGCCGTATTAAAACTCCACCGTCAACCAGTATATAACTGGATTATAATGTTTACATACAACTCAATAGATTGAATCGCAAATTACACTTGTCAATAAGGTAACTCTCAATTAATCTATTTTCGAGTAAACAATATCAATAAAAATACCACTATTGATACTCTGAAAAAGATCAACGGAAAACATTTAAGATAGCGAGAAATTGCTCTATCTGATAAATGGTGTTAAACAATACATAATAAACAATACATGTTCGTGCTGTATTAATGTACATCCGGCTTTAGTGTAGTCTGGATATTTTCGATTAAATTATTCCAATCCCAGATACATGGATTGTTTTTTTTTTAATAATGAAAGGAAAATTACTGGAAAGTCCGATTTTTCGTCTGGTGTGTTATTCGTTCATTAAAATGTATGTTATTAATAGATTATTATAAAAATCTCGCTTTATGTTACAGCTACTGTAGCGAACAGTTCAGTCAGATTGTTGAATAATTCCTCATACAAACCGCCTTCAATATGACAAAAACAGGCTCAATTATCCCCCTTACCTTCCATAATATAAATGACCTCGTAATGATCATATTTCTTATACTTACGTGTTAACGCTCATGAATAGAAGAGATTAATAAGAAAAAGAAACTGAAATGTTTTCTATAAATGTTTTCTCAAATAAGTTGGATATGTTACTTCAGGAGTAAGGACTTCCTCATATTGTTTTGCTGCTTTTTCTGATTTGTTCAACTGCACAATTAACCACATGTATCACTACTTGTAACGGATTGAGAATATTATTGGTAATAATTATGTAATGTTCAGAGATCGTGGAAACGTACATTCTTTACAATAATTTTAGTTAACGATGTTTGATTGCTTGTATATAATATATAGAGTTACAGTAGCGTATCATCTAGAATTTTTAAAGTCCATTGACAATATGAGTATACATAATGTTAATGCTAATAATTTTAAAATTCCACGAATAGTTGCCTTACTGGAATTTACAAGCCAAATTAAATTGATTGACATGATATGCTTCTGACACGTATCCTTTAAGAGTTGGTTATTATCGAGGGAAATGATGTTGCTACAGATGCTTACCTATTTCGGCTAGCAAACCAATACACTACGAAGTAAGTTATAATGCTACGGATGTTTCCACAAAAATTACAATGCAACGGATGCCGATCTTATTACATTTTTAAGGGGGATACACAATTCGGATTTTTGAATGCTCATGATGATTATATAATCTAGAACAACTCCTTCCTACCGATTCTTACATTATAGAAACAACTATAACAATACTAACCTACACTCAGTGTGTCTAGCATCATCATATATCTCATCTGGTGGAGTGATTGTGTTGTATAATTGAAGAATGTGCATATTTCTTGTTCAGTTATAGATTCATTTTTATTCATTTTTTCACTTAGTAGCACAAATTTGTTATTGCTTATGAAGCAATTGTTCAATAGATTGGTTAATAATAATTGTGTGTATAATTTGTCGAAATAAATGCTACTTTTAAGGAATTGTGTTTAATGTTATAGGCTTGTCGTCATTTTATCATTATCTAAGTGTCCGCCTAGCGATCGGGAGGTCAAGATTTCTATCCCCATAGTGAGTGGCTCCCACTTTAACTCTTCCCCAAAGACACCAAGTACTGGTTCTAGTGCCAGGAAACGGACCCGAGAGCGTTTCAAGTAAGACATAGGTTGTCGATGCAATCGAGCTAAAATAAATAAGTTTAAATTATTTGACTCATCACATAATTCACTCACAAGCATTAAATAAAGTGATCAAATGCGTTTAATGATATGGGTGTCTAGTGTAAATTTTTATGATTGCACCATGTTGAAACCTACAAGTTTGTTTTTAGCCATGCTTATATCGTAATTTGTAGTATCCAAACAGCTTTACAACTCATGGAAACGGGAAGGCCTTTTTTTCTAGGAAATAACTTAATTCACATATTCAGTCCTATTACACGTATTGTCCTTACCACTTTGCAAGAGTGGTATATAATTGTTTAAAGTTGCATACACTTGTAAAGAAGACATTAAAATGTCATCATGGTAAAACAATCGATTTACTTAGTGTTGTGTCAAGTCACGTGTTTTATATTTCACTGTGCCTTTCACGATCAAAGACAACCTTTCATGTCAAGCTTTTTACATGGGATTTTACATGCTGAAAAAACGACGTCGCCTACTGTATATAATATAAACAACATAATTTGATTTACAAAACGGAAACCTTTCAAACGGGAAGTGTACTTCAAATATTGGAAAATATTCATGGCCGTTTGGAATTTCTTCCTCATGATTTATGATGTCCTGTATTACATTTATGGTATTGAAATGTGAAAACAATCAAGAACAAAACTGTTCATTTTTAATTATCTCACAAAATACATCGGAACGCGTCTTATACGATCGTCAAAACTCAACACGAAATGTATCTTAAAGTAGAAATTATTTCTCAACCGATTCTGGATAACGCCACCAGTGTTTCTTGATATTAAACACAAAATATGTTCATGTTTAACTCATCGATGCCTTGATTGGAATTCAATATATAGAGTTATAAATGATGCATTCGATATCCTAGTTACCTTTTGTATATGTTTGCCGAGCTGTTACGAAAAGGAAATACCTTTTATTTCATTTTGTTTTCGTCTGTAAAACTGTCTTGTCTTGTTCAACGGTACATGCATTTACGCATATTACTATGGAAAACATCAAGTTTTATATTCAATGTTGTCTGCTCTGGAGATCGAAGCTACTTCCCTTAAAAGCCCTTCACAACGCATGCTATAGAATATGTAACATAGTTAAAACCTTATGCCAGTAATACACCTTTTTAGCTAAATTATTGATGAAAGGCTTTACACACACTATACAAAATACGATTTCAAATTATGATTATAAACAAATAAAAACATATATTTAAAAAAAAATTCTTAGTAGGGAGTGTTATTGTACATGTTTGAATAAATGTGTACATTCTGTTCTGTATCTTCCAAAAGTTTGTTGAAAATTGTTATTTTTCCAAACTGTGAACAAGTCCATTTAAACGTCAATGTTGACTGGCTAATTAGTGCGAAAAATGTCAAAGACAGTCCCGATGGTATTGTTGGATTATGTCTTTTAGTTGCTTAAATATCTGTTATGGGTAAGATAGCAACAGTTCAGCTATCAAAGATTAAGAATATTGAAAACGCATGTTTTTTTCTAACATTATAGTTTTGAACGTCACCTCCTAAGAAGAATGTTGTATGTTGGTGTTATGAAAGGAATATCTATCCTCACATGGAAGGCAATGACAACATGACCCAGCCACTGTTTACAGAACAAAACTTGTTGTTCAGCAAATTAAATGAACATTCGGTCTCGTAATTTGTGTCTACCAGACGACGGCAACATTAATAATGTAGATCGAGACGGAAAATATCCGTTCATATGCGTTGTATATAATATATAATTCACATCAATGAATATCTTTTATATGTGTGAACATTTGTTATATAAGTCACAATAATTATTAAAACACGGTTCAAGCTAAACTTAAGCAAAATGTGTATATACTGTGTTTTTAAATTGCATGTTTAAGGAATAGATGTGCACTAGACTATAAGTACACATGAATTAACTCGTTTAACTAGTTATATTTAGAGTTCCATAATTATTTATAAGTAACTTATCATAAAAAAATTACATAAAAATGAACCGAACGTTTATGCAGTTCTTTTTGCACGAATAGTTTATGATATTTGTGGTTATGATGCATTTTCTTCTGTGTACATTTAAACGTATTATTTAATAGTAAGCTTACTGAAACATAAACGATATAGCCCCCACCCCTAAGGTTACCAGGTACTCGAATGGTAAATTTAGAACATTGTTTAATAATAACGGTTTTCATATGACAAGGAAAACTTACATATAATATGACTACTGGCGTAGTAGAAGGATAAACACGTACAACACGTTTTCAATAAGTTTAGTTATACTTTAAGCGATTATAAGAATCCACTATCATCTTAATCCTATTGGTCATTCTATTTCTGATTATGAAACTTTCCCTGACTAGCTCGTTAAATATCATTTACATATCATGAGCAGTTCTCTGAAAGATGTCATTATCTAACAAAACAATTGTATGTCAAGAGTCTTGTTATATGGTATGTCCAAATATTATTCAAGTCATGTTCTTGTACATGTACATGTAGGTTTAAAAATGCCAATTAAAAAGTCTCTGCGTCTGATTATAAATGAAGTGATTTATTTAACTAAATATTTGTTAAATTGACTCGTTCATATCTGTAAGTAAGGTATGCAATGATGGATACTAAAACACAAATAAAATCGTCAGTGGTCTAGACAATGAGTTTGATCACACCACTGATGAAACACAGATTTATTGTTTCCTAAAACAAACGTTGGTTTAGCAGGTCATTGATTAACAAATCAATGGTCGTATGTCTTTGTCAGGGTATTTGAAATACATATACATAATACAAACCACGTAATGATACAATCGACGTTTTTGTTTGTCCAATCTAGCAACCACAAGTCACATCGTTATTTAACTGCTTCTACAAATAATATACAGTGAAACTTCCATCTGCATCAGTTGCGATACTAATTCGCTTTCGTAAGTTAGCCCTTATCACGGTGCCTATACCACGTGACTTTTTAATATATGTGTTGGGAGAATAAAATGCGACCCAGTTAATATTTTTAAGGATGTCTTAATAAATATTTCACCATTTTTAATGGGATAAAGTCGAGAGCCCGCTCATTCGTGAGAGTTTTCTATATGTATTATGATTTTTTTAAACATATAAGTATTTTTTTCAGGAAAGTGCAACCGCGCGTTTGAACTGTTAGAACAATTTCGGATCAGTGTGGGGACTTCATATTACAAACGACAAACACCAAGGAAATGTTTAACCACATTTTATTATCTTAAAGGTTTGGTATTTAAATGTCAAGGCTGGGACGATTTGTATTAAACAGATTCCCCCGAGAACCGTGGGAAATAGAAGTACATAATGTCAATCTCTGTGACAAACGTGAAGTTTGTTTATCGAAACTATGCCGATAAACAAAATTATTTGTTCTGCAACACTGGTACAGTCGATTGCGCAGGATCCTGTTGTCAGGAGCCGAACTCTGTACACCATATGACCTGACCGACTGACGGTGTCCCAAACGTTGTGAAGTCCGAGCCTTGACGATGTTACAATAAGTAATTTAGTGGGAGGTAGTGTGGAAAAATGTAAAATTCATAATTCAGTGACTTACTTGGATGATCGACCAGTTCCAAAAAAAAATGATCTGGGCGAAAGCATGCGGTTTAAAGGAGTTGACGAGTCTAAGTGATTCAATAGACTGGGTAGAATGGTTTATACAATAGCATGGCATAAAGACGGTGTTTTGGAGTTTCGGCGTGGACAGTAGCCTTTGCGTTGAATAAGAGAATAAATTTATTCTAACGCGAATACAGATTATTTATCTCGAGGATTTATCCATTCTTTTGGGCAATCCTATATGGATGGTGCAATCAATGGAAATACTTGGTCTATATTCAAACGTACGTTAGTAGAACAAGATTTAGAATCAGTTATGCATACACACATACACCAATTCAGTATTGATTTGATGTTAACTAAGCTTCTTGAGGCACCGTTGTTAACTTATGTTACATGAGAGTAACGATAACATTTCCCTTTCTGCACAGGCAACAAAGATTCTTGAAGTGAAACAACAAACTGGCAGGTATTTTAAAGGCTTTTGCTGTACGTTTTAAGACCAAATCAAGTCAATATTCAGTTGTATTTATTAAACTTAATTAGATACTGTTTTAGTTACGTGTGTGCGTTCCGTCATCCATTGGGAAGGTGTTGTATCAAGTTACATAGACCACACTTTATCTAAATTTCAAATATGCAGCACTTTATACGGTATCAAAAAGTTCAATTAAGGACCTAGTTTATGTGTATTATTAAAACAAATGGCAATCAGTGACAAGATATTTTTGTATAGAATGATGTTTACTAAGAAGATTGACAATTTCCGCACACACACAATGAGAGAAAACCTTGCACTATATCGGGTTGATAGCAAAGGAATCATCAATATAATCAATAAAAAATTAACATACCTGTTCAAATTTCAATATACATACATACTGTTTAATGTCAAAAGATTCGTCCCTTCAGCGCCAGGTTACAACAGAAAATGTGTATTAACAGAAATATCCGTCCACTGCCCGGACTAAGAAGTTTTAATTCTCTCAATATACAGATACGCACGATTACACTTCCCATGCATCAAACAATTACCGTTCCTATGAGAACATAAGCCCATTCAAGTGCTAAAATGGGAACGGAGTTGTGGAGGTGTCTGAGCTTTTAAATCCGTGCCGCGTCGTATGATTGGTACGACCACATTATTTAAATTCTCATTTCTTTATATTATGCGCTCCACCGTTAACATGACCGGTATGCACTGTAATCGAAAGCAGTTGTTTGAAAAATTGAGACATGCATTTTTTTCTATCGTATGATATCGTGACATATTAGGACAATCTTAAAAGTTCCGGAAGCAGCATGTATGATACCTGTTAACTACGATAACGCACATTTAAAGAACATAAAATGACATAACTATAATATAATTCGTCTTTATAAGCAAAACAAAAATGAAATAAAATCATAAACAATTAGTATGTCTGTTTAAAGTTTTGAGAAACGAAAGTTCCAGTAAAACAATATCGGATAGATAAGTAAATACATATGAAAAGATGAAGTCTTAACGATGTTATTGATAACTACATGTAAACGTATATACGTTTCACTTTATGTTAGCTAATTATTTAATATAATCTTTTTAGTTATTGTTTTATTTTTTTAAATCTTATAACATCATTGATTATATATAACAGAACACATACTGTTGTCACTGATAGAAATGTTATGAACCAATGTCTTAAACATTATAAGGCATATTTTCTGTATACTTTGTTAGAACCATCGTCTCCAAATGAAATACAAGTATGAATACAATATATACTTTAAAAATAATTTAAAAAAAAACACCAACATGTTAACGCCTTATATAAAATCACAAACAAAATCAATTGGCTAGGCTTTGAGTTATTATTTTTACACAAGCAAAAACCAGGAAATACATGTCCTATCAATACACTTTAACAATAAACAAAATAGTCAAATGATTTATTGAAGCACCGTTGTTGTTAGTTGCCACGGCCCCAATCTACAATGGCACGACATACAACATGGACTGAATGGAAGAAATTACAATACAAGTATGACAAAGGGATGTTTGACTCATGATGCTGAGAAAGTGAATGTTAAAAATTAGTTTCAATATTTAGCCCATATTTGTGAATAAGTGTATTTCCTACTTAAATAATAAAACGGTTTTATCCAACTGAGTAAGAATAATGACAATTATTTACTTTATCCTATACATTGTACTGACAGCATATATGTTCATAATAGTTAGATTTCTTCCTTTTTTAGTTAAATGCCTTAACAATTATACTGGTTAGTTTAATTCGTTTGTATAACGATGACAGCGTTTGAGCTTACGTGGCACTGCTAGATGGTTTGTAGCACTATGCAAATGCATATCGGCTGAAACAGCAAAGAATACATATGGCTTGTCACCAAAAACATGTGTATAAGCAATTCTATGCAAAACAGGGTAACTTTTAAAGATGCTTTTCTTTGTGTGGTATTATGCTTACTACCATATTGATGCGTTGTTGTCTGTTATTTTTAAACACAATATAAATTATTCAAATGAATGTCTTCCTACATTTAGCATGATAATTACCGGCAATTAATATGGATTGCCATGGGATTTGTTCCATCGAGTATAAATATATATTGCGATGGTTTTCCTGTTTCTTTTCTAAATATTCGACGGATTCTCGATTAGTCTAGCCATCTTTCTTACAACACAAAACGGTCTAGAACTCGAATTTCATTTCGGAGTAGATCCTTGATATGTCGTGGCACAAAACTAGCACATTTCAAGGAGGAAGTGCCATTGAAATCGGGCGACAATATTAGGAGGTTAACTTCTTTATGCGTCGTGGCGTTAAAATTTGCGTCTTTGTTTTATCAATTGCAGGGTGATAGCGACATTTTCTGTACCGTTTAAAAACTTTACCCGATAACCGTTAAATGACTGGATTAGAATGTTTACTCAATAGATTGACTAGCGAATTACACATGTCAATAAGGTTGCTCTCAATAACTATATTTTCGGGTAGACAATGTCAATTTAAATATAGTTATTGCTAATCTGAAATAATAGATCTATGGAAAATATTAAAGAGAATGAGATATCGTCCTATTTTATGAATGACGATTAATAAAGAATACATAATAAATAATACATGTCCGTACAGTATTAATATACATCCGGCTTTATGATTTATTTTTATTTTAGTGCATATTATTCCAATTATACTTTCTATGAACTTAATAAACAGTGTTTAAACCAAATTATTCAAAAATCAAAACACATGGAAATGTTGCACTTCTCACGAGATTGTAACTGAACGTTTGGTATCTAATTTATCAATGAAAAGAACTACATTGAGCCAAACATATCGAGTCATTTTGAATAATGAAAAGCCAATTACTTCAAAGTCCGAATTTTTTGTCTGGTGTGTTATTCGTTCATGTAAACATCTGTTTTAAACATACCATTTTAAACACATCGCCTTGTGTTACAGCTACTGTAGCGAACAGTTCAGTCAGACTGGTGAAGAATTCCTCATACGAACCGCCCTAGATTTGAAACAGAGACTATAGATTCAATTATGACCACCTGTCAGAAGTTTGGATTACCTTCCATAATTTATATGACCTTGTTCCAATAATATATGTATACACACGTATTAACGCTCATGAATGAAAGAGGTTAACAATAAGAGTAAACTAAAATGAGTTAAATAAATGTTTTCTCAAATAATTTATATATAGTACTCCAAGAGTAAGGACTGCCTTAAATAGTTTTGCTGTTTTTTCATAGTTTAAACATATTTATTTTAGCTCGATTGAATTTTAAGTACTTACTTCTTATTTGAAACGCTCTCGAGTCCGTTTCCTGGGACTAGCACCAGGACTCGGTGTCTATGGAGCGCTTCCACATTGGGGATCGAATCCGTGACTTCTCGGTCGCTAGGCGGACACCATGTCCACTGCTCCACGGCCACTTGCTTTTTATAATGTGTTCAACTGCATAATTAACCACACGTGTCACTACTCGTAACTGATTAAGAATACTGCTGGTATGTAAAAGCCATGTAATGTTCAGGGATACCTGGTTTTGAAACATACCTTCTTTACAATAATGTTAGTTAGAGATGTATGATTGCTTATGTATAATATAGAGAGCTACAGTAGCGTATCATCTAGGATTTTGAAAGGCCCTTGACAATATGAGTAGACTGTATTTTTTATGCTACTTATTCTACAATTCTACGAATAGTTACCTGGTTGGATTCTACGAGCCTAATTAAATTGATTGATATGATATGCTTATGACGCTTAGAATGGGTAATTATCGAGAGAAATAACCTTGCTACATATGTTAAACTATTTCGGTTAGCAAACCAATACAATACGAAGTAAGTTATAATGCTACGGCTGTTAATCCGATTTGATTTTGGAAAACAACAATATATTTCCAGAAAAAATAACAATGCTACGGATGCTGATCGTATTACATTTTGAAAGGGGAATCCACAATTCGGTGTTTTGAATGCTCATGATGATAAGATCAACTATAACACTTCTATGCTACCGATTATAATATAGCTGGATTATAGACACAACTATAACAAAACGCACATACGGGTTCTCACCTGATTTGAATTTGGAAAGGTTACGATACTGAATATGAAGTTAATCAGGGTGAATTCTGAAAGGCACTTTAGAATACTGAGCATGTGTTTGGCGCTCCCATCCGGTCCAACCGGATGTCGGACGCTCAGTGCGCTTATAATCTTCATATATCTCGTCTGGTGGTTTAATTGTCATTTATAATTGAGGTATGTGCATATTTCTTGTTCAGTTATAGATTCATTTTTTGTTCATTTAGCACTAAGCAGCACAAGGATGTATTTGCTTTTGTAACAAGTGTTCAATAGATTGGTAAATCCTAATTTTGCGTATTTGTCGACATAAATATTACTAAGGAATAGTGTTATATGTTAAAGGCTCGTCATCATTTGACTCATTTCAGCTTTTACTGACGTGCATTTAATAAGGTAGTCAAATGCTTTTGAAGATATGTATTTCTTATTTATATGTTTGTGATTGCACCATGTTCAGACATACACGTTTGTTTATAACAATTATTAAATATCGTAACGTGTAGTATCCCAAAAGCTTTACAAGTACTGAAAACGGACAGGCCTATTTTCTGGGTTATAACTTGATTTACATATCCAGTTTCATTACACGTATTGGCATTACAAATTTACATGAGTGGTAAATACTTGTTTAAAGTTGCATATCATTGTCAAGAAGACAGTCAAATCTCACCATGGTGAAACAATTGATTTACTTAGTTATGTGTCAGGTCATGTGTTTTATAGTTCACCCTACTTTCGAGGCTTTTTACATACTGCAGGAAAAAACGACGTCGCCTAATGTAATTCCAATATAAAGAACATAATTTAATTTGCACAAAGGAAACCTGTCAAACGGAAAGTTATCTTCAAATGTTGGAAAATATTCAGGGCCGATGGGCATTTCTTCTTCATGTTTAAATGATGTCCTGTAATAATTATATTACATTAATGGCATAGAAAAGTGAAAACTTAGAAGACACATTTGTTTTTAATTATCTCATTAAAAAAAAATCGGAATGCGTCGAAAACAATAATCAAAACTCTGGGCGGAAAATGTCTTCAAGTTGAAATTTTTTACTAAACATATTCTGGATAATGCCACCAGTGTTTCTTGGAATTCAACAAAACTGATATTTATGCTTAACTCATCAATGCATTGTTTGGAATACAATATAAAGAGTCTTTAAATGATGTATTCGACATCCTAGTTTTATTTTGTAAATGTTTTCCATGCTTTGCCGAAAAGAAAATACTTTTAATTGTAATTTGTATTCGCCTGAGAAATTTAATGTTTTGTTAAACGGTGCATCAATGTACGATTATTATTGTTAAAAAATGTTTTATTTCATATTTTTACAATGGGAAGATATCCAATTTTGTTCGTTGTATATAATTATATATATANTAATTTACATCATTAATTTGTTTGTACATTTGTTATATTAGCAACAATAGTTTATGATAAATAATTCAAGCTAAAATCAAGCAAACAATGTTTTAAATGAAAAGACGTGAACTAGATTATAATAACGCATTGATGTACTCGTTGAATGAGTTGTATGCAGAGTTGCATAATTATTTATTAGTATTCGTATCACAAAATGTTTACATACAAATGAACGGACATTGTATGCAGTCATGTTTGCACGAATATTTCAGATATTGGTGGTTATAAAAAATTTCGTATTTTATAGCTAGATTGGTGAAACATACCCGATATATCGCCCTTCTCCCTTAGGTGAACAGCTACTCGAATAGTAAATTTTGAATACTGTTTAATGATATCGGTATTCCAATGACAAAGAAAGCTTACATTCAGTGTGACTAGCGACTTAGTAGGAGGACATATACGTATAGCACGTTTTCATTTATTAGTTAGAATATAAGCGATTATAAGTATCCACTGTCATTTAAATCCCATTATAATGCGTAATATGTTTGGTATTGAAACTTTTTCCAAATGTCTCGTTAAATAATATATATTCAAACAGCTATCTGAAATGTGTCATTTTCTATCAAAAAGATCGTATGTCACGAGATTTGTAATATGTCATATCTAAATATCTTATTCAATTATAATATCAACTATAATTAGAGAAATTGTATTCAAGTTGGTTTAAAAATGCCAATTGATTGTGTCCTTTGCGTCTGATTATAAATGAAGTGATTATTTATTGATCTACATATTTGTTAAATTGCCTGGCAAATAACTGTAATTTAAGTATACACGGATGGAAACTTAATCACAAACAAAACCGTCAGACAATGAGTTTGATCACACTATCGATGAAACACTGATTTTTTGTTTCCTAAAAAACGTTGGTTTACCAGGTCATTGCTAAATTAATAAATGGTGATATGTCTTTGTCAGGATTTTTGAAAAAATAAACAAAACGCAACCTATGTAATGATTCAATCGACGTTGTTGTTTGTCGAATCTAGCAACCACACGTTACATCTTTATTTAACTGCTTTCAATAATATAATACAATGAAACTGCCGTCAGCATCATTCGCGGTACAAATTTGCATTGATAAGTTAGCTTCTAATGATATGCGCTAACGACTTGCCTTGTTTTTTTACGTATTTTATTTCAGATGCAGTTTAATGACCGAGATTTTGTGCATTGAATAAATGACGTATTTTATTTGAAATGTTAGTAATTTTTATAAAGATTACTCTAGGGGTGAGAATTGTTTCTTTCATCATATTATTCGGTTGGACTTAATATGTGCTTGAGTTTTGACATAAAGCATGTAAAAACAAAACACAGAATGATATACGCCTTCATATGCGTACGCCCTCATATAAATGTAGACATTATTAAAAAACAAATACAATATGCTCCTACGATATTTGCGGGAAAGACATCTTAAAATAAAGTAATTATTGGAAATAGTAGCGAAAAGGGAACACAATGTCCCCACACATGTTACACTATGAATTACAAAATAAACGTTCGATAATTCAACGACAAACACCGAGAATATGTTTAACCACAATTTATTCTCTTATAGGTTTGGCATTTTAATATCAAGGCTTGGACGTTTTTTTACTAAACAGATTCCCCTGAGAACGGCGGGAAATAGAAGTACATAATGCCAATCCCTATGACAAGCGGAACGTGTGTCATCGAAACTATGCCGATAAACATAAATCTTTGTTCTCCAAAACTGGTACATTCCAATGCGCAGGGTCCTATCGTCGGGAGCCTAACTATGTACACCAATTGATCTGACCGACTGAAGGTGTTCCTTACGTTGTGAAGTCCCAGCCATGACGATTTAGGCTTCTAAGGGAGGTCGTCGAACTCAACAGCACTGAAACTTAACAAAATCTGGCAAGCATCGGGTAACAATGAGTAATTAAGTGGCAGGGAGGTTGAACAAATATAAAATTAATAATTAAGTGACTTACTCGGTTGATCGACAAATACCATTCAAATAATGATCTAGGCGAAATCATGCGGTTTTAAGTAGTTGACGAGTCTAACAGTGATACAATAGACAGGGTTGAATGGGTTATACCACAGCATTGCATAAAGAAGGGATTTTGAAGTCTCGGTGGGGAAAATAGCCTTTGCGTTGATGCGATAGTTTATTCTTAAATTAATAAAGGTGATGTTTATCGAGGATCTATCCACTCTATGTAGCTATTCTTTAATACACATAACTGAGAAAATAGAGTATAACACGTATACTCGTTAATGTCCGGAAACAATGCCCTTTTCTATCTCAAGTCATACGTCTGCTCTCATAAAACTCACTGAAACACATAGACCATAATATAAACCTCTAATTTATTGAATAAATCAAGCGATGTTTTGTATTCAACATCTAGCCAAAGGAGTATGTAGTGATATGAACAAAGCTAAAAGGCATTATTCGGTCGATTGAGCACTTTAGTTTAATCAATCGGATATCATCATCCATTACCGGCAAGCGGATATATTGACGCATTTTCGAGATAGGGACAGTATCAGATTGCACTTTTATCTTCTCGACTGAATACACTTAAGGGCAGGCAAACTAGTTAAAATAAATAGAATATGTTCAGTTGAAGTAAAGTTTGGGAATAGTGTATAACTTTGAGCTATAAAGTTACGCGGAGCCAAACTATATATTGTGACGATGTTACATTCCAAATATTTAAAACGGTTATTATTTTTAATCGTGTTAGTGTGCATTTGTGTTGGAGTGTTACAGGTTGTTAACAACCATTAAAGGGTATCACATTACTTACCAGGTTTTCCGGATATTTCAGCCATCACCTTGAAAAAGTATTAAACTCGACATTACGGCCGGCAAAGTCAGTACATTTTGAGTCATTAAGATTAAAAGGCAGTGTGGTCGTTTTCAACACTTCTGCAGACTATTCCAACGCAAAGCATATTCACAAATGCGTTGATCTTATTATTTTATCAATCGCTAACACTCCGATCTGTGTGTACGATCCGTCTATAGATATGTATGTTTCCAAGTCCATAATTGACCACGGTAACTGGGAAGGGTTTCTTATTCGCTAGTGATTAACACAATTCAAGGTCTTCCAGATACAGTTTTCTTGGATTCCGGACGCAACGTCGGAAGGTATACCCTTGCCATCGCCAAGTTCGGACAACAGGCGACAGCGCTTGACGCCAACCGGAAGAACCTCGAGATGCTGACGACGTCACTTCAGAAGTGAAATCTTACTAAAATTGTAACGCTGATTTGGAACGCCCTTTCTGACAAAGCTGAAACCGTTGGATTTAAGGAGGTACACATAAATATTTGCGGCCTTCAAATGGTCGGCGGAGTTAGCAACACAAGTGGGGTTAGTGACGAAAATAGCTCTGTTGCTATTTTACTCGACGATTTAGTGCCGATGTTCAGAAATAAATCCGTCTTTATCAAAATGGATATATAAATGTTTGAGCTTAAAGCAATGTTAGGTGGAAAGAATTTTTTTGAAGAGGTAGATGTTAAATTTCTATAAATAAAATGGATGCACCATAAAAGCTCAGACGTTGGTACTGGGATCATACAGTTCATGACGGAGAGAGGGTATACACCGTTTAGTCCTCTACAGAATTCAGTTCCACTAAAAAGTGAAGACAGATAATTATGGTCTGAGGATATAATTTGGGTAAAGAATTCCATGAACGTCACCTGGTCAGCCTGGTGGTTTATATACGTTTGGTAACATTTATTACGTTGATTTTGTAAAGGTCAAAGACAAATGTACATGCGGCAACATGTAATAAAACGAGTTGAGTTGTGTGTGTGTGGTTATATATAAAACAACTGACTTGCATGTTTAGTTAACTCGCGAACGCAATCCGCTCCATTTTGTCAACAGCCAGAAAGGACTATCATAGTCATAAGAGAAATTGTAACTTCTGATCCATGCAATGCATTAGGTAATATACAGTTTAGAGACATTTGAACTTTATATAACTGACGGCTGCTTTTTATGCTGAGTTTGAACTGACAAACAAACGAAAAAAAAAATTTGTCTTTATGTATAACTTATGCGGTTATGATAACATTTGTATATGTTGTAGGTTTGTCACATGCACACGTGGGTCTTGAGTTATAAATACAAAGATTCAAAGTGTAGTGATTTGAAATATTTAATACAATAAATATCCTATTAATTAACGACGAAGTCACGATTAAGTATTCATGGTATATCTTGGTTTAATAAATAAGTTCATTTGAGTTGTGTTGACATAATTTCTAATGCACGCATATATTATTATGATTTATAGACATGCGAACTTCTAAATATAAACAAACTATCAGACAACATTTCATAAACGTACACAAATGAATGTATCATCCATTTTGTCAGATTAAACATAGCACCCTACAATATATATAGTAACTATATTTTAAAATTACTTAAAACAACCATTTATTTATCAACATGTCTGTACAATGGTGTGTATGTTAGTCGGAAAACTTAACAATCATACAAGCCAAGTAAATAAGATTGTCTTTCGGCGATGCTGTAATATGCAATGACAGAACAGTTGTTTAGATACGGTACACTTTTCAACTGTTAAAGGTATTGAGATAATGTAACCCTCACCTCCGATTCTACTTCATTAAAAAAAAGTATTAATGTAAAGTAAGAAAATCTCAAAAATAGTTGTACTTTTCTTCTATCGACCGACCGCATATAATTATACGTCTAAGAGTACAATGAACATGAATCTACACAAATCAACTTAAATATGAATGAGAAAATAAACTGGCAAATAAAGTAAAATTTAATTTTGTAAAGGAAGGTTGTTGTCAGTTTTATTGTTGTTGATCCTCTTCATCAGCAAATGGTACCACAAAATAGCAATGAAAGCATTTGCTTCCGATTGTGTTACAAAGATTAGGAAGGACTAATAAACAATAAATCGAATCAGGTTTGTGCAATGATCCGCATCACATGCTGGATTAAATAAGAGACAGTAATGATGCACTATTACCTCTTGGTAGTTTAATATTTCTTAAAGCTGCATATAATTTAAATACCTAGTTTAAAGAATGTCTGGCACGTCCATGGGCTATTCCACCATTAAACTTTCTATCTGTATATACAATATTTTCCTTCAAATGACTTATCAATGGTTACTGTCTGGTTTCTTCGGCATCTTTATATTGATCACCATTGGTAAGCGACGGCGCACTGTTGACCACAGCGGAAGGCCAATACACATGAATATAGTACAGATTTTGGGGTGGGGATAGAGTCAAATTAAAAGCACTAAACTAGGCCTGACGACGTCCAAGCGCCGATGATCGCGTAATAACATAACCTTAATCAAAATAAAAAAAAACCTAGTTTAAAGAATGTCTGGCACGTCCATGGGCTATTCCACCATTAAACTTTCTATCTGTATATACAATATTTTCCTTCAAATGACTTATCAATGGTTACTGTCTGGTTTTTTCGGCATCTTTATAGTGATCACCATTGGTAAGCGACGGCGCACTGTTGACCACAGCGGAAGGCCAATAAACATGAATATAGTACAGATTTTGGGGTGGGGATAGAGTAAAATTAAAAGCACTAAACTAGGCCTGACGACATCCAAGCGCCGATGATCGCGTAATAACATAACCTTAATCAAAATCAAAACACCATTCATGTTTCCTTGTTTGAAATTGTTGTAATATGTCTAATGTTCCTTATTAAGCAGTGTGATATTTAATAGACCTGAGGGTTCTATTTTTTATTCTACGCATTTCTTTCCTTTTCGGTCGACGAAACTAGGTGAAACTAGACAACCATGAAAGTAATACATATGTTTATAATTGTTTTATTATGAAAGAGACTTATTTCGCCTTATTTAAATCGATATTAACCGCTTCGTCCCAATCAAAGTTCAAAGCATCGGTCCTTACCGAGCTTAGTGCGTTATTAAAGCATCTACAGAGAAAATGCAGTATAAAGGACGTAAAGTCATCTTCCTTCGTACACTCAAGATCTTATCCGCACAAAACGTGTACGCACTGACTTCCGCCGAGATCGTTCAATCTCAAGAACTCGTTCTGCTGTCTGGGTCAATCTTGTAACAATAAAATTACTCGTAAGAAATTCGCTGCGGCCACTAAGCCAGCTGGATTACGCAAATGCGGCTGGCTCATGTAAGCGTTATTGCCAGTCCGTTTGTTTGAAGAGCATGTTAGGGGTCAATTTTGAAATGAAGCTAGATGTGGTAGTAGCGTTTTGGATTCAATTTAAGAGACCCTTAGACTATATGTGCATATGAGGTCTTGAGTATTTCGGTTCCTGCTTGAACAATACTTGTATACGGTTCGTCGGGCTGGTATGTTTTGTACGGCGTTAAACAGTCCGCAATTTGTTTCACGGAAGAGCATTTCCACGCACTTATGCGTCTTTTTTGCCGAGGATTCGTTTCGTAACTTCATGGTCGACAGAGACTTTGTGAGGAAGCTTATACTTCCGGCATCCGGGTTGATTGGTCTGTACCGATTATTAGCCCTCCGTCAATTGTACCTCGACCGTTCAAATCCACTTTGCGAATATTTAACTTAAGAATAAATTAATTGACTTAAGTATTAAGTAACCTATTCATGTCTTAATGTTAAAAAACTGCTGCGTTATATAAACTTATCAGTAATCAGTTTTACATGATGAATAGACTTATTGCAATCTTTAAGAACAGGAATAAAAACTCAACCTATAGTATATGGCATGCGGGGCTTTTTTCCCATCTTTGTGAAGCGGAATTGGCCCCTTCATTTTGTGAAAAAATGAGTCGTGAACGTTGAAAAAATTGTGCAAAAAATGAGACGCGAACTGTTCAAAATTGTGGGAAAATGAGTCGCGAACTTTTAAAAATTATGAAAATTTAAGTCGCAAACTTCTCAAATTTGTGAACAACGGCCATTCTCTAAGAAGGAAAAAAAGGCCTGGCATGTCATCTCGTCCTTTTGCTACGATTCTTTCATGTGCCATTTAATTGCTCGAATCTGCAATGAACCGCAATTGATTCATTCACGATTCACGCAACGTTAGTTTTCTCACGGATACCGTCGATGAATGAATGGCACTACGAAGAAGCATTGAGATTGTTTCTGCTTCGGCCTAACGTGTACTTCGTTTGATGTAAAGGCAATAATTAGTCAATAAAAACATATGAGACTTCATTATGAAACGATGTAATTAGACGAGGGTATTGCAGTAATTAACCTTTCATGTAAAGTATTCCTTGCAATCACGTCTTGTTAAACCTTTCCTACGTTCACTTTTTGTCTGAAAAAACTAACGTATTGTTAATTGTGCATGATAGTTTTCGCCTGTGGTGCAAGTAATACTTGGAGTCGTATCAAAGCAATTGACACACAGACACCAATTCAGTATTGATTTGATGTTAACTTAGCTAGTAAAGGCACCTAAAACATGAGAAAATCCCTTCCCTGGTATATTCTCTGGCATTATTGTGTCTCAGTGTAGATAATGATATTGTTCAGATTAATGCTGGAAGAGGTGCGCATTCGTTATCTTTTTGAACGTATGATGCATGAAAGTAACAATTATTGCTATGAAACAACAAACTGGCAGGTATTTTAAATCATTTCCTGTACGCTTAAAGACCAAAACTATGGTTGCATAATATAAGTCAATATTGAGCTGTAATTATTAAATTTAATTATGACTTGTTCAGTTCCGTATTTGCGTTCCGTGTTTGTGTCAGACACATCAAAATGCTCTGTGTGTACATCTACTACCGTATTCTATTGTTCTTGTAGATGAGCGTAAATGTTTTTGTTTTACGTAACACAAACAGGTATTTGAGTGTGAATATTCAATCAGAAATAGTGCTAAATATTCATATAAATAATGACATCTGATGGGTAATACATAACAAAATACATCGCTTTTGTCATTTTCAATAACTTTCATTAAAATTAAACTCCGTAATAATTTAATAATATATGTATAAGAAGTATAAACCAGGGTTATGTTATTTCATAATCATTGTACATTACGCTATTATCAACGCGGTGCTACGTTCAAAGACATTTCCTAATACAGATGAAATACGAATTACGGCTACCCTATTTATCTCATACATATAATGAGTTTTTCAGTATAATTTGATAATAACATATAAGTGTCTTGGTCATTCTGATTCGTCATTCCCTTTAAAAAAATCCAAAATCAGAATTCCGTCAATAAAGAACGTGAAGAGGTGTTTGTGGCATAATGAGCACGAATATCTTAATAAAAAGTCAAAATATTATCTCTATAACGTCTCTTGCATGATCTCGTAGACAAAAGAGCGAATTCAATTTAACAAAAAGGCACCTCTAGAGCGACATTCTTATAATCAGAGTGCAGCCTAGTCTGGAAGAAAACTATATATATATATCGAAATATTATGTTAAAAAGTACAATGTGGTAATAACAAATAGTAACCTCTGTCTTCCTCTCCCATGTTTGGCACAGTAGTGTGTTCACGTTAGAATATACTTTTGTTTATAACAATGTGAATTACTTTAAAATGCATAAAAGCTAAAATAAAAAATTATGAATCAGAAAGCTTACATGAGCAGAACAAGATGAAGATTATAATTTTTCCATTGAAGTAAAATAGCCATGTCATTTGATACTGATAAATCACAGGGAAGAAACAACTTTATAAGTACCATAGATGTTCGACTGATCACCGCTAAACCATACTACCATATGACGGTCATGTTTATGTCATTATTGGGCATCATTAAACATGGGATTGACGTCCGAACTTGTTCTTTCATCACCCGTAAAACTCATGTCGACATTACGGAACTATAATGGGAATCAACATTGATATGGACAACGCTTAGAGAATTAATTTATAAAACATGGTTTGCAAAAAATGTTACATATACATAACAATAATGTTTAATAATGCTATTGCGTGCAATTTTGTAATAAAGTTTATCATATCAGTGTGTCTATGAAACAGCATTTATAATCATTAAGTCTGATTTGAATATCACATAACGCATAGTTATAACTTGTATCGTAAGTCTCACTGGCTGGACGGCAAGTATTGGGCATTCAGTAAATATGCCGTTCGTATTATTCGCGCTAAAAAATCCCAGAGTTTCAGCTGCGCAGATCGAACGTCATTGTACACTAGTCCATGATTGTCATTCGAACTTTACAAATTAAACTTTATCTTGAATCGACGTTCACGCGTTTACAACCTTCAGCGTTATTTAAAAATCAAAACAAATGTTGACGCAAAGCGCATTCCCAATTCACGCAATGCAAACCTAGTTACAAAAGCTGTCATTGTTATTTTACAACCTAGCTTCGATGGCAGCCGAGAGAAACCAGCGCAAAAATTGTTAATGCCTCATTATATGCGGCAATGGCCCTTACATTTACGAGTATTGTTCTATAAATGCAATTAACACGTAACAAAACGTGTTGGAAACAAGAACATGCATCACGCATTAATACAATTGTGTCATGGAATTAAACGGAACAGTTAATGCCATTTTTGCATCGTTTTTAGACGATTGTGAAGAAACGTCTACGTCTAGGAATTAAGATAATTAGTTGACTTAAAGAGTCGTAGTACTTAGTTAGTTATTACATATTTTGTTTACCTCTTATAGTTACAAGTGCAGTGCATTTAAGCGTTCGCAAGTAACGACGATTTATTGATGTAGTAAACTATTTCTCAAACAAAACTTGGACACAACATCTACATTCATGTTGTTTCCATTCCATTGAATACGCTCCACCGACCACAGTATATTACCGTTGTGCAATCTGTTGAAATGCATGTATTTGCAAAATGGTGGGATTATTTGTATTGGTTACATGGGCAATAACTTACGAATTATAAGAGAGAGTACTAAAAGTATGTTGTTTTACTGTTGTACACGTGAATAGCTTTAAATGCTTTTGCCATCACACCTGCATCATTAACCGATATGACCAACACGTTTAAACAAATAAGCATCGAATGACAACATTGAAAATGATTATCGCAGATAAACATGTTTGAATATACTACTACTACTACTACTACTACTACTACTAATACTAATAATAATAAAAATAATAATAATAATAACAATAATAATAATAATTATTATAATAATAATAATCATAATAATAATAANTAATAAAAATAATAATAATAATAATTATGATGATGATGATGATGATGATGATGATGATGATGATGATGATGATGATGATGATGATGATGATGATGATGATGATGATGATGATGATGGAGAAGAAGATGATGTTGTTGATGATGATGATGATGATGATGACATATTGAGACCTAAGTGTTTGTTGACAGCAATGCATATATCGTTATCTGTCGCATATCAAAAGCATTACAACTACTGTAACCGGAAAGGGCTTATTTTTCTAGATCATAACTCGATTCACGTATTCAGTTTCATTACACGTATTGGCAAAACAGGGTTTCAAGAGTGGTATACACTTGTATAAAGTTGCATACCTTGTCTGAAAGATATTGAAACGTAACCATGGTAAACAATGGATTTACTTAGTTTTGTGTAAAGTCATGTGTTGTTAATTTCACTGTGTCTTTCACGATCAATGACAACGGTTACATACTGCAGGATAAAACGACGTCGTCTAATGTGATTCCAATATAAAGAACATAATTTAATTTACAACACGGAAACCTGTCAAACGGGAAGTGTACTTCAAAGTTGGAAATATTAAGGGTCGATGAAATTTCTTGTTCACGTTTTTTATGATGTCCTGTAATAATTATGTTACATTAATGGTATTGAAATGTGAAACAATGAAGAACAACACTCTTCAGTTTTTAACTATCTCACAAAGTACATCGGAACGCGTCTAATACGATCGTCAAACTCAATGCGAAATGTATCTTTAAGTAGAAATTATATGTAAACAGATTCTGGACAAAGACACAAGTGTTTCTTGATATTAAACAAAACAGATATTCATGTTAAACTCAGCGATGCCTTGTTTGGAATCTAATATATATAGTTTTAAATGATGCATTCGACATCTTAGTTTTCTTTTGTATATGTTTGCCGAGCTGTTACGAAACAAACGAAAAAATAATACGTTTATTTTTACTTTTATATTTGTCTGTGAAAATTTCCTGTTTTGTTTCCTGGTGCATGTATGTACGCATATTACTAATAATCAACTTTTATTTGCAATTTTTAAATTAAGAAAATATCTTCAATTTCGTTGTACATAATATATCATTTATTTCTATTAACACATCTATTATATGTGTGTACATTTGTCATATTAGCCACAATAATTATGGAAACTTGAATCAAGCTTAAAATACATATTAAAGGGATATATTATATTATAGTAACCCATTATATCAACTCGTTAAATGAATTATATTATTGTTGCATAATTATTTATAACAATGTTGTTCACAACATGTTAACATAAAAATGAACGGAACGTGTATGCAGTCCTGTTTGCACGAATAGTTTATGACATTTGTCTTTATAACTGCTGTTTCGTCTGTGTAAATTAAAACGTACTATTTTATAGCTAGATTACTGAAACATACCGAATATTGCCCTCCCCAGACCGCTTTAGGTAACCAGCTACTCGAATATTAAATAAATGGTTTAACGGTAAACATTGTATAATGATATCGGTATGCATATTACAAAGAAAACATTCATTTAGTATGACTAGGGACGTAGAAAAAGGACTTGTAATTAAAGTATGTTTTTATTTTAGTTAGACTTATAGAGATTATAAGAATCCACTATGAATTAACTCCTATTGGTGTTAATGGTCATTATGCCGCGATGCGTAAAATGTACGAACATGAAAATTTTCCAAAATGTCTAGTTACATATCACATACTCGAACATATTTCGGAAATGTGTCATTATCTAACAAAAAGATTGTATGGCACAAGTCTTTAAATTTGCCTTGTCTTAATATTAATTAAGTATCTTATACCTGTAGGTTTTAAAATGCCCGTCAAGAAAGTTCTTTAAGTCTGATTATATATGTACTGATAATTGGATCTACATATTTGTTAAATTTCTTAGCATATAAATGTTATTTACGTATGGAAGTATGGATATTAAAACAAACAGAAAACCTTCAGTGGTCTAGACAATGTGTTTGATGTATCGTTTCCTTACAAAACATTTTTTTCAGCAGGTCATTGCTTCATTAATCAATGGTCTTGTAAGACATATACAACATGCACAAAATGTTATGATACAATCGACGTTGTTGTTAGTAGAATCTATCAACCACAAGTCACATCGTTATTTAACTGTTATTACTTATAATATACAGTGAAACTTCCAAGTGCACCAGTTGCGGTACCAATTCGTATTTGTAAGTTAGCCTCTAATGATATGCGATAACGACTTGGCCTGTTAGTCATTTTTGAAAATATCTTATTTTATTTCAAAAGAAGATCAATAAGCGATGTTTTTGCATTGAATACATTGCAATATTTTTCTTGAAACTTATTAATATAATAAGGGTATGAATTTATTTGATTCCTTATACAATTCAGTTGAACTAAATTTATGTTTGGGTTTTTGTAGAAGAAAAACATTTATCTTTAATATCCGCAATTTATGTCGAACTGTTAGATGAATGTATGCCAAAGTGGTACGAGCAATCCCGAATGACATATGCGTACTCCCTAATATAAATATCACCATGAATTTAAAATAGTAATACTAAAGGCAAGATACTCCTACGAGGCATCTTCAAATCAACTTATTATTGGAAATATTTCAAAAGGAAACATACTGTCCCCACGCGTTTTCTTTAGCAATTCTTTATGAATGGTGCAATTATTGGAAATAGTTAGGTCTATAAAGATATTTATCTGTCAATATTAAATTTTAAGTGCATCTGATATACTAATAGTTAGTTATTGTATATGAAGAGGTATGTCCATATTCGGGAAAAAAACATCCAATTACAGAAACTATGTTCTTGAACGAATTTCCGGAGTTTCGAGAAATTTCCTTGCAAAGGTCTGAACCAGTAGTTATCGTGGGGGATTTTAACCTACATGTTGACTGTGGATCTGACTATTACTCTAAACGGTTCTTACAGTGCCTTGACTCATTTGGACTAGAACAGCATGTCAAAGCCCCAACACACTGGAATGGCCATACGTTGGACTTGATAATTACGAGAAAGGAGGATTTTTTTTCAAGATCACCAACCCTGTGTGTAGTTACTTTTTGTCTGACCACTGTTTTGTTTCTTGCTTCATAGAGCAATGTAAACGACCATGGATTGTATAAAGTCCGTTAAAAGCACAAACTGGAAAGCATTGACTAAAAATTCCTTAAACACGGATCTTTCTGAAATGAGTTCGCTCATAGAACAGTCAGCCAATGTAAATTACCCTTTGTTTTACTTAAGTTCTAGGATTTTGACAATAATAGAAAAAATGCCCATCTTAAAGAAAGAACTATAATTTTCCGGCCAAAAGTCCATTTCACAATACGTACTTGAAAATGTTAAAACAATAAAGACAATCAATTGAAATAATAAAATTAAATGATAAAACCGGAGTCACAAGGTACACTTTCAAACTTGTAAGAAATAACTACTGTCGACAGGTTTCAAAAGCAAACCGTGATAACTATTAGCACCAAATACACAATGCAGAGGGTGATATAAAAAAAAATACGGCGTAACTTCTAAATTGCTTGGCTGTAAGAATGACAACCCGCTACCGCCTCACTGTGATGATATGCAATTAGCAAATGATTTCCAGAACTACTCTTCGGAAAAAATATCAAATTTGAAAGACCAACTAGATGGCATTAACTGTGAGACATTTTGTGAAAATTTACAGAAAACATTTGATGGTGTGTCATTGATATAATTAAGTTAAATATCTTAATGCAAAGTTGAAAAACTGATAAAAAAAGATCAAAGTCAACAACCTGTGTATTGGACATTATGCCAACTGTACAGCTAAAAGACATTTCGCCATTTTTTATCACAACTATCAAAGAAATAAGTAATCGATCCCTAGTGGAAGCTTTATTTCGAACGAATGGAAAAGTGCGGTAATACAACCATTGCTAAAGAAACAGGGATTGTCCATAGAACTACCAAACTATCGACCGGTCTCAAATCTATCGTTTTTATTTTAAATACTAAAACAACTTGAAAACTTGAAACTTGCTTATTTGATGAAACGCCTATTTATATAATTATATTCAATGGCGTTGTACAAAACATATAAATATACATGTGTACATACAATTTATAAATAAAATTAGAGTGATTAATACTTTTATGCAGCATTAATTAAGGGATTAATAATCTAAAAATGTGTGATATAAATACAAATAAAAATGCTGTAAGAAACTTAAGCAATAAAACAATACAGGCTACGATATTAAAACACAGGAAAAATAAAATATTATGTAATTAATTGAAATAACTAGGGTTAAGACAGTAATTATAATGATATTATTAGCAAAGTTTTGGCAACATAAAGACACTTTTTTCATGAACTGAAAGGATACGTGAAAGGATATTTCTGCACTCTGGCTGTCGGATCCCACAGCTACCGTTCACCCGTCACCCTTACGCACACCTCCTTTGGGTTTTAACCTTATTTGAACTATTGTGACTACAAGTCAACAAATAGACTGACCAAGTGTGACTACAAGACACAACTTGAAGGTTAAAATTTCAGTGTGACTATAAGACACACCCAGAGGGGCCAAGCGTGACTAAAAGACCGCTGTATGATGTCATTCAATCATTGAGCAAAGAAGCCCTAATGATTTTTGGTTACCAGTCACTTGTACAATAAATATCCTTTTCGAGCAAAGAAGCCCGCACAATTCTTTAATTTCTTGGTCCTCCGAGTCATGGTTGTTGGACAAATAAGCCCGTACGACTGAGTCTCGATTTGTTTTGAAATCACAGGTATTTAAAATAGGTTGTAAAAGTCTCTGAAGAGAAATGTTTTTAAATTCCTTTTGAAAATGTCTATTGAGACAGAAGTCCGAATGCTTGATGGTAGGTCATTCCACAGTTTCGGACCAACAACTCCGAAACTTCTGTCCATGAAAGTTTTTCTCTTTGTGCATTTCACATCATAACAGCCTTCATACGAGGCAGTAGATCGTAGGTTACGTGCTGGTACTTTTTCTTTTAACAGTTCTGTAAGGTATTTTGGCGCGTGACCATGAGAACAATTATACATGAAGGTCAGTAATTTGAATGTTATCCTAGCCTTTACTGGTAGCCAGTGTAGTTCATACAAAGCATCTTTTGAACTGTCATATTTCTGTCGGCCGAGTACCAATTTGGCACACATGTTTTGGATACGCTGCATTTTGTTTATTTCGCATTGAGCTGTTCCATACAAGATGAGATTACAATAATCCAGATGGGATATTACCAAAGACAAAACGAGTATTTCTGTTGCTTCTTTTGTTAAGTATTTCCTTATGCTTTTGATTTTAAGGTAGTTGTACATGGCTGTACGGCACTTGATTTTGATGTGTTCTTTAAAATTTAGTGTTTCGTCTAAATATGCACCCAGATACCGTATGCATTGTTTTGCTTTAACAGTGTCACCAGCAATATCTATTTCTTTAGATTGACATTTATTTAATTGGGGTCTACTACCGAACATGATGAATTCCGTTTTTGATGCGTTCATTTTCAGTTTATTCTCGTTCATCCAGTTGTTAATAACGAGTGCACAGCGTTCAAGTTCTTGAATGGCAGTTCTTTCAACAGAAAAAGATGAAGGTTTGAATCGCTTGTTTGCGGTGTGGTCGTCTGCAAAACCGTAGACGGTGATGGAGGGAGGAACGACATCAAACAGTGTTCCAGCGTATGTCAGGTAGAGCCATGGACCAAGACAACTACCCTGGGGGACACTACACTCCAAAGAACGTGCCGCCGATAAAGCTGAATTAACACTTATACGACAGCTTCTTGGACGAAGATAAGAGTCTATCCAGTTTAGTGCCGTGCCACATGCACCGTATTGTTTTTGCAACACGTTTAGTAGAATGTCATGATCGACTGTATCGAAGGCAGCACTCAGATCAATGGCGATAAGTGCTGTAACCTCTTGTTCCTCCATACCTTCGAGTATATCATTGACTAGTCTAAGTAAAGCAGATTCACAAGAATGGAATTGTCTGTAGGCTGACTGATTTTTTGGAAGGAGATTGTTTTCATTTACATGTATGTTGAGTCTAAACAGAGCAGCCTTTTCAATCACTTTCGATAGAAATGATAAGTTGCTCACTGGTCTATAGTTGGCATAACTCAGGTCTAGTCCAATTTTCTTAAGAAGTGGTCTTACTATTGCCTGTTTAAATTTTGAAGGAAAAACTCCTTGACTCAGAGAGAGATTAACCAATTTTGTCACGAACGGTAGTAACTCGTTTAAAAATGATTTTAGTACTCTTGTTGGCAATGCATCTAGTTCGCATGATTTTGTTTGAAGATGATTGATGATCTTTTTCACTTCATCTTGGGTTAGCTCCTCGAACATACCGAAACATGGTACTTCCTTGTGTTCGGGTGTGAATTTTTCAAAACTTGCAAGGGCATCTCGAATTTTGTTAATTTTATCCAGGAAGTGATTGGCAAAATTTTCAGCTATCGCGGTGTCGCTTTCACCTTCCGGCATAGGGTTATCAGTTTTCTTTCCTGTTAATTCTGATACAAACTTGTAGAGTTTTTTAGAGTCTCCGTGAAAATCAATTACTTTTTGACTAAGCGATCGTTGCTTTTCTGCATTCAACTCGAAAGTGTATATATTTCTGGCATTTTTGAAAAGTTCATATTGGTCTGGTTGTTTGTATTTTCTCCACATGCGTTCCAGTTTGCGTGTTTTGCGTTTTAGTTCAAGAATGTTTTCATTAAACCATGGTTTTGGTGCACGACAAATTTTGTTTTTCTCAATGTATGGAGCGTGTTTATCAAGAATTCTACAGATTTCATCTTCAAATTGCTCTACAAAAGTATCTACTTTGTCTGCTGTAATTGACATTTCATTGAGGTCGTTAGTAAATGCTGAGTTGTCTATGTTTTTAAAGTTTCGATATTTTATTGTTTGACTCTTGATATTTTCTTTTTGTACTTTGGTAATGACTTTGACTACACAATGGTCCGAACAGAAAGGGCCTGGTTCACACGAATTGATTTCAATACCATTAAAAACGGTTGAATTAAAGCAGATCACAGATAATATTGAAAGGAACAACTTGTTGCCATCCTATCAAAATGCTTATCGAAAATACCTCTGTGTTGAAACAGCTTTGCTTAAAATGCACCATGACCTTTTGAATGCGATTGATAAGCGTTCGACACTATTGACATACCAACGGCAATCTCAATCCTACGAAATGATTTTAGAATTGAAGGAACTCCTCTTTACTTGATAGTATCTTATCTGACTGAAAGAGCAATGCGAGTTGATGTAAAATAACTCTTCATCAAAGTCTGAACCCATTTAGTACGATGTTCCCCAGGGCTCCTGTGCCGGTCCGGTGAGATTAACCATTTTCATCGCTGCGCTGTTTAAGGTTGTCTAAAAATGCCCATCAGATTTGTATGGTTACGCTGACGATCACAAACTTGCTTTTAAAATTCAACCTGGAAATCCTCCAAATTTAGAATCAGTATAAGAACATGCCGGTAATTGTTTGCAAGACGTCATCGACTAAATAACTTGGTTCAAATTGAAAACGAACAATTCAAAAACAGAGGTTATTATTTACGGTTCCAAAAAACAATTGTCATAAATAAATATCTCCGGCATTAATATTGGTGGCTGTGATATTAAATCTTCGCGACATTGTTATACAAATGAATAACACTTTATATAATTCTCGAGAACTCGGTCAGCTTTCTTAATAAATCATGTAACCAATTAATTCTCGTACGAATTTTGCAGCGGCCGTTTAACCAGCTCGATAAGCGGCAGGCCGATGTACGCGTGATTGCCTGTACGTTTGTTTGAAAGAAGTGTTAGGGTCCACGTTTGATATAGAACCAGGTGAGGTAGGATTTGATTACGTTTACAAGAACCTCCCATGATGTGTACAAAATAGGTCTCCAGTATTTAGGTGCCTGAAATGCGGGAACAATACTGGATTACGGTTCGACTTGATCATATGTTTTGTATGGCGTTATATAGTCCGCACTATGTTTTAAAATGAGCATTTCCAAGCACTCCTAAGTCTGCGTTGCCGGGGTAACCTTTCCGAGCGGCATTGGAGACACATACTTGGTGAGGAATCTGTTTCTTTCGGCCGCCAGGTTTATTGGTATGTACTTATCTAAACAAAAGACCTCTGTACATTATACCGGCAACCATATGATAAATATTAACATTTAGAATAAGGTGAATTGAATTAAGTATTTAATAACCTCATCATGCATTTATTTATATGTTGCAGAGGAAACATAGTTGATTCCTGGGGTATAATTATGTACACTTTAATCTTGCGTTATTAAACATATCAGGAATCAGTATAACATTATACATTGAATTATAGCAAACCTTTAGAACAGGAAAAAAATCAACCTTTCTTATATTTCACGACGACACGGCATCTCGTCGTTTTGCAACGATTCTTTCATGTGCCACTTAAATGCTCGATGCCGAATTAGGTCGCAATTGATTAATTCACAATTCACGCAACGTTACTTTTCTCATGGATACCGTCGGGTGAATGAATGACACTACAAAAACGAATTGACGTTGTTTTCCCATTCAGTCCTAAGTGTTCTTCGTTTGAAATAGACGCAATAATGAGTCAATAAAAACATATGGGACTTCATTACGAAACGATGTAATTAGGCGAGGGTATTGCTGAAATTAACCTTTCATTTAAAATATCCCTTGTAACCACGTCTTGTTAAACCTGTCTACGTTCACCTTTTGTCTGAATAAACTAAACCGTAACACTTGGTGTCAACGATAGTTTTACGCTGTGGTGCTAGTAATAACTGGATTAATTTAATACGAATTGGCACACAGACACCAATTCAGTATTGATTTGATTTAAACTTAGCTGGTTGAGGCATCTAAAAAATGAGAAAATCACTTGACTGGTATATTCTATTGCATTATTGTGTTTGAGTCTAGATAATGATGTTGTTCAGATTTAAGTTGGCAGATGTGCGATTATTTATGGAAAATATTTAAGATAACGAGAAATTGCTTTAACTTATTAATGGCGCTAAATAATAAAGAGTGAATAATTCATGTTCGTATTAAATTAATATACATCCGGCTATAGTGTTGTTTGGATGTATTTGTGTAAATTATTCCAATCTCAGACACATGGATTCTGACAGAAATGTTGCATTTCTCCTGGAATTTTAATTGAACATTTTGGTCTTATTTATAAATGAAAAACATATATTTAGCGGGAAACTTCGAGTTATCTAAAATAATAAAAAGCCTAGAACTTGAAAGTCCGATGTTTTCGTCTGGTGTATCATTCGTGCACTAAAATACATGTATATGTTATCAATAGATAAATGTTATTCAAGTAGGGTTTAAATTACCCATTAAAAAGTCCATTGCGACTGATTATAAATGTAGTGATTTATTGATCTACATATCTCTTAAATTGCCGAACTGTAATTTAAGTATGCAATGATGGATACTAAACCACAAATAAAACCGTTAGTTGTCTAGATTATGAGTTTCATCACACCACTGATAAAACAACGATTTATCATTTACTTTACTTAGAAACCCTTGCTTTTCCAGTTCATTGCTTTATTAATCAATGGTCATATGTCGTGGTCGGGTTACTTGTAAGAAATATACAAAATGCAAACAATGTACTGATACAATCGACGTTGTTATTTGTCGAATATAGCAACCACAAGTCACATCGTTATTTACCTGTTATAACTAATAATGTACAGTGAAACTTCCATGTGCATCAGTTGCGATACTAATTCGCATTGGTTAGTTAGCCTCTTATGATATGCGCTAACGACTTGCCTTACATTTTACGCATTTTATTTAAAAAAAAAATAATGACCGATATTGTTTTGCATGAAATACATTGACATATTTTATTTGAAACGTTAGTGCAATATTTTGATTATTATAAGGGTAAGAACTATTCCATTCATTTTACAATTCAGCTGGACTAAATATATGTTTGGGGTTTGACATAACTTATATTGAAGAAAACACGCATCTTTAATACCAACAATGTATATCGAACCTTAAGAAGAATGTATGTCGAAGTGGCACGAACAATCCAGAATGACATACACCTACAAAAGCGTACTCTCTCATATAAATATCAACATTAATTTCTAATATTAATACCAAAGGCAATATGATCCTACGATATTTGCGGGAGTTCTTAATATAAACTAATTACTAGAATTAGTTCAAAAGGAAAATATTGTTACCTCGCGTTTTCTTTAGCAATTCTTTAAGAATTATTGGAAATAGTTAGGTATATAAAGATTAATATCGGTCTTTATTAAAATTGTTAGTACGCCTGATATATTAATAGTCAGTTATTGCATATCAAGAGCGATGCTTGCCATATTGTGTTACATTTTAGTGTTGGCGTGTTCGACGACCTCCCTTAGATGCATACATAGTCATGGCTGGGACTTCACAGCGTTTGGAACACCGTTAGTCGGTCAGGTAAAATGGTCGACCGAGTTCGTCTCCCGACGACAGGATCCTGCACAATGGACTGTACCCGTGTTGGAGAACAAAGAATTATGTGTATTGCTATAGTTTCGATGAACATTCTTGCCGCTTGTCACAGGGATTGACATTATGTACTTTTATTTCCCGCCGTTCTCGGGGGAATCTGTGTAAATACAAATCGCACCTGCCTTGACATTTAAATGCCAAACCTTAAAAGAAAAAAAAATGAGGTTTAATATTTTCATTTTGTTTGTCGTTGAATAGGTTTTCAATTCTATTCAACATTTCAACTGGGTAAATTCGTTCCCAAACACAACGAAATGTTTCAAAGTAAATACAATATACCATCGTTACAAATATGGAATTACATTGGACTTTCATTGATTCTGATGAGTTGAATAACCTGACAAACCAAGTCAATATTGTATGACATGGTTTCGTATTAATGTCTACGCGGTATCGATAAGTTATAACTTACAAGCTGTCTTCAATATTAACTGTCACTCACAATCAGTAGTCATTATATTTGGTTGGAGGTTTTAACATTTAAATGAACCTGTATTTCAATGTGAGTTGTTTGAATGCAGTCAATGTGAGTGATATTACATTTGAAAAGTTTAATAAAATGAATATCCTAACAATTCGCGGTCGATACCAAGATTAAGTATCCATGGTTTATTGTGGTTGAATAAATATGTTCAGTTGAGTTGTGTTGATACACTTTATAATGCACGTCAGGTTTACCGCATATTTTTTGTATAGTGTTAAGGAAATACGTTGTACGAAATGCAATACAAATATCAGACTGCATTTCGTATACCAACAGATATGCATGTATCATCCACTTGTCAGATTCATACAGAACACTACATTTTACATAGTAACTATATTTTAAAATTACTTAACACAAACATGTGTTTATCAAAATGTCTGTACAATGGTTTTTATTTCAGTCTGGCAACTGTGCAACCAACCAAGTCAATCAAATAAGATCGTCTTGCAGAAATGCTCTGCTGTGCAAAGAAAAGGCATTTGTTCAGATAAGGTACACTTTTCAACTGTTGAATTTTTAAGATAATGAAAACCTTACCTTCGATTCTACTTCATTACAAAATCCTGTACTAATATAAAGATAGAAAATCTGAAAATTGTTGAAGTTTACTTCTATTGATCAACCGCATATAAACGTCATAAAGTATCTATTTCAATACTATAAAACATGAATTGGAAAATAATCAGACACATGAAGTTAATTCTGCCAATGAAGGTTTTTACCTGATGTTGATGTTGTTCCTCTTGATCAGCAAGTGGTCCCACAAAATCAATTAAAGCATTTGATTCCAATTGACCGCAATAATTGGGATATTAAACAATCAACAGAACCAGCTTATGGCAATGGTCCGGGTCACATTCTAGATTTAATAAGAGTCAGTAAGGTGATACTATTACGTATTGGAAATTAAATATCTCTAAAAGCTGCATATAATTTAAAGACATAGTTTCAGGAATAACTGGCACTACCATGGAGTATTCCACTATTAAACTTTCTCACTTAACCTACAATCTTTTCCCTAAAATGAATAATCGATTGTTTAACTGCCCTGTTTCATCTGCATCTGTGTTTTGATCACCCATCGTAAGGGTAGCTGCACTGTTGACCATTGCTGAGAACCCAGAACTAATGGATATAGTGTACAGGATTTAGGGAAAGGGGGTTCAAATAAAGAAGTCTTCAACTAGGCCGACGACGTCTAAGCAGTGATGCTCGGCGGTCAGGTCTATGCAGTGGATTGTAGACGGGCTTCGCACCTACGCGACCCGGATCCAATCTCATGCGCATGTGAGTTTGGTTGATATCACCACTACGGTAAGTTGAGGTTTCCCCCTTCCCCCCCCCACCACCTCATCACCCCACACACAAAGCACACGAACCCACACAAATCGAAAATGCTTTTGCAATCACTTAAAAGCTGTAAATTGCTGCTATAGTTTGAAAGTATTCCAAACTTGCTTCAGTTTGATAAGGTAGAAAAGCTGGGACACAACCCGGATCATACCATTTTGCAGCCTCAGGCGCGGAAGGACCTCATAATTTCAACTAAAATACCGCAACTCTCGAGTGCCGCTGTATTTTTATTAACCAAAAGAGTCACATGCATGCTTTATAACATAATCTAAATCAACATCAAACACTTTTCATGTTTCATTATTTGCAATTGGTGTTATAATTCTAAGGTTTCTTATAAAGCAGTGTGAGGTATGATATACCTTTTGGTTCATTTTTAAATTCTACTCGTTCGTTTCGGTTTTGGTCGGCGAAACTAGGTAAAACTATACATCCATGAAAGTTTAACCTATATTTATAAATTTCGTCTTACGCGTTATCTAAATCAATATCAACCGCTTCGTTCCAATCAAAGTTCAAAACACGGGTTCTTACGAACTTCAGTGCGTTATTAAAGCATATACAGAGATCGCGCAGTATAAGGCACGTTCAGTCATCTTCATGCACTCAAGAGCTTATCCGTTCAAAACGTTATATAAACATATCAGGAATCAGTTTAACATTATACATTGACTTAATAAAATATTTTTTTTAAAAGGAATACAAAATCAACATATATTATAGGGCATGTCATATCGTCCTTTTGCTACGATTCTTTCATTTGCCATTTAATTGCTCGAGGCTACACTGAGCATTATTAATTCATTCACGACTCACGCAATGTTAGTTTTCTCACGGATACCGTCGGATAAATGGCACAACGAAAACGCATTGACATTGTTTCTGCTTCGCTCATAAGTGTACTTCGTTTGATATAAAGGCAATAATGAGTCAATAAAAACATAAAGAACGTCATAATGAAACGATGTAATTAGGCGAGGGTTTTGCTGTAATTAACCTTTCAGGTAATATATCCCTTGCAATCACGTCTTGTTAAACCTTTTCTACGTTCACTTTTTGTATGAAAAAAAAACTAAAGCGTATTACTAGGTGTCCACGATAGCTCTGGTGCAAGTAATAATTGAAGTCACCTAATAACAATTGGCACACAGACACCAATTCAGTATTGATTTGGTGTTAACTTAGCTAGTTGAGGTTCCAAACAAAATGAGAAAATCACTTCCCTGGTACATTCTATGGCATTATTGTGTCTTAGTATAGATAATGATATTGATCAGATTTAAGCTGACAGAGGTGCGCTTGCATTTTCGTTTTTTGACGTATGATACATTTAAGTAACATTCCTTTTCTGCACACACAACAAAGTTTATTGACATGTAGCAACAAAATGGCAGGTATTTTAAAGGCATTTGCTTTACGCTCTTTAGACCAAAATATTGTTGCATTATATAAGTCAATATTCAGTTGTAATTATTAAATTTAATTATGACTTGTTTAGTATCGTTTTAGTTACGTGTGTGCGTTCCGTGCATGTGTCAGACCCATCATAAGGCTATATGTGTACATCTACTACCGTACTTTATAGTTCTAGTAGAACAGTGTACATGTGCGTGTTAAACGTAACACCAAAATGTATTTGATTGTGAATATTTAATCAGCAATACCATAAATATATATATAAATCATGCCATCTGATATAAGGTTATACAATAAAGAAAACATCGCTTTTGACATTTTCAATAACATTCATTAAAGTTTAACTCCGTAATATTTTTTGTAAAAGAAGAATTAACCAGTGTTATGTTATTTCACAATAATTGTACACTATGCTATAATCAATGTTGTGTTACATTCAAAGTCATTTTCTACTACAGATGAATTACGAATTACGGTTACCCTATTTAGCTCATACATATAATGACTTTTCCAGTATTATTTGGTATTGGAGTATTAGTGACTTGATCATTATGATTCTTCATTCCCTTAAATATTCCTTAAATAAAGAGTATTAGCTGTTATTGCTTTGTGTGACATAATGAGCACAATATCGGGATGTGAGCGTGTTCTAACAGCTCCTACGTATAACAGTCACACGTCTTTTGTGTAAATGATCACTGTTTGTTTAATTACTAAATCATATACACAAAGTGTTCATTGTTGATTGTTCTAAGGCTGCATGTTTGTGCCTTTTTTATTGCGCACTGAATATTCCTTTACTTGTTTAGCTAACGCAAGTCTGTGGACAACTATTTATGACAGATTGTGATGACAACCTTTTTTGTTTATGTTTATGACGGAAAACTTTAAAAACGTGTGTAATACATGAATCGCATATTAAGACTACTGCATTTGATCGTTAGCACACACCGGCTCCCTTAAGGCTTTTCTTGTTATTAAATACCGATGGTCGTATGTAGTTTAAACCCATCTACGTGATTATGATAACCTGAGCACGCATTTCGATAAGCATTGTCCAATTTATTCATGTGTATAAATAATATTTATTAGTTTAATGTAAATTGCTGTTAGATTATATTTGCAAATCCATTTCCCGTGATTTGAGATAGCAATACAAACACAATATTTTAAACAATACCAGTATTATATATTTTTTTTTAATAATTGAAAGAAATTGTTCAGCGCATTGCCGACAGTTCTCACATCGATCCATATTTACCCAGTGGTTAAAGAGACCTTTATGAACACGTTATTGTACTTGTCTACATTTTAACGTTAATTGGTATTATGTAATCGTTGTTTTACAAGCATTTCCGTGTTTATATATTACACTATGATATTGAGTATTTTGCACAAACGGGTTTTCTGTTAAATGCAAAAACGGACTTGCTGTCATGCTCTTGTATACTATTTACATGTATATTCATATACAATACTTAACGATCTTAAATATGTAAATTTAAACGTAATCTGTTTAAATGCTACACATGTATATACTTCACTTTAAGCGAATATACCAAACGTCATTGATACTAATCTAATGTGTAATGTTAACTAATATTCCAAACAGTTCTCATCTTAATTGTTTAAAAAATACTTACGTTGATGAAAGAGCACAGGGAGGTTAGTAAGAAGAGGAAAGAGGCCAAGGATAAATGGAACAATGTACCATCATCAACAAAGAGATGACCGCAGGCAGCAGTAAGAAAGCCTACATCACCCTCAAGACCCTCACGAGGACCAATCAACCAAAGGCCATTGTTAAATCAGACGCTGACGAGAATCTTCTTACTGAGAGTGCCGCAGTCCTAAACAGGTACACTGAATACTGCAGTGACTTCTACAACTATCCGCTTCAACCAGACTCCATTCTCCTTCAGAACGACCCCAGACCAGAAGTGGACAACGAAAGTCCGTCCATAGTTCAGGCAAAGGTGGAGGAGGCAGTGCGTAGTCTTAAGGCAGGAAAATCTCTGGGAGTGGGCAACGTCCCTTCCGAGCTAATTAAGCACGGAGGAGAGGCAACGCCTGCAGCAATGACGGCACTATGCTACAAGATATGGGAGGAGAAGAAGTGGATTGGACCCAGTCATTGGTCATACCCCTACAGAAAAAGGGCAATCTCAAGCTGTGCGAGAATTACCGTACCATTAGCCACATCAGTCATCCCAGCAAAGTCATGCTATGCATCATCCTTAATCGATTGAAAAGTTAGGCCGAGGAATTGCTGCCCGAAGAGCAGACTGGATTCAGAGCTGGACGGAGCACAGTAGAACAGATCTTCAACTGCAGAATCATCATTGAGAAACACCTGCAACACCAACGTGAGCTCTTCCAAAACTTCATTGACTTCAATAAGGCTTTCGACCGCGTGTGGAATGATGGCCTATGGAATGTTATGAGAGGATTCAACATTGGCAAAGGGCTCGTAAAAGTTATTCATGAACTCTACGGAAACGCCAGCAGCGCAGTATTTTTCAACGGACAGCAGGGAGACTTCTTCAGTACGTCAATGGGCGTCCGTCAGGGATGTCTGCTCTCTCCCGACCTTTTCCTTGAGAAGATAATGCAGGAGACTCTCCATGACCACCACACCTCTTTCTCCATTGGTGGAAGACCCATCTCCAACTTGAGATTCGCTGATGACATTGACCTCATGGGTGGCACCAGCAGTGAACTTCAAGATCTCACCAACATATTCTATGAAAGAGCAGGAGCATACGGGTTTGAGGTCAGCACGGAGATGTCAACGATCATGGTGAACAGCAGGACCAACACCATTGCATGCATCACCGTGAACGGCGAGAAGCTATAAGTGACCAGCTTCAAGTACTTGGGCGCAACCATGTACAAGGATGGAAGTAGTACAGCTGAGGTCCGAATAAGAATTGCCATGGCGACCGCAGACTGATCAGGTAGTGACCAAGCCGTTCCATCAGCTTCCCTACTAAGTACAGGCTCTACAAGTCCCTCGTAGTCTCCATCCTACTCTACGGCGAGACATGGACGCTACACGCGGATACATAACGCAGGATACAGGCGTTTGAACATAAATGTTTCCGAAAACTGCTCTGCATCTCCTAAACGGAGCACAAGACAAACGAGTACTACCGGAACATGACTGCAACACTTGTTGGTCCACAAGAGCCCCTACTGGCGACCGTCAAACGACACAAGTTGGCTTGGTTTGGACACGTCACCAGGCATGACTCTCTGTGCAAGACTGTTCTCCATGGCACGCTAGAGGGAAGTCGACGTCGAGGCAGTTAGCGGAAAAGTTGGATGGACAATGAAAAAGAGTGGACATCCCTTCCCATGGATGAATTACTCTCAGCAGCACACAACATACCTGACTGGAGGAAGATTTCTGTATCGTCGTCTCCCATTTCCCCCAAACGGCCAACCCGGTCAAGGGATTGATGATGATGATGACGTTGATGATTAGTTTTTATGTTATGCGCCTTTTTCCAATTACGCTGACAAGGACGGTACATATCTCTCAGAGTTTTGCTATAAAATGACTTTGTTAATCAGCGTCAATGTTCTTTAGAGCACGTTAAATATCGATTTGCACTTAATAACTAGTCAATATATGATGTATACAATGTCTCAGCAACGCGTATGGTCTCTTAGACAATAGAGCGGATTTAATTTAATAAAAGATTGACATCTATGGGGAGAAATTCTTATAATTAGAGTGTAGAAAATTCTGGAAGAAAACTTTATATCGAAATATTATGATAAAATGTACTATGTGTTTATAACAAATAGTAACCTCTGTCTTCCTCTTGCAATGTTTGGTACAGTTGTTCGTTCACAAAAAAATCATTCTGTTATTTGAATTACTTCACAATTTGGAAGAGCAAAATTGACGAATTATATGGCGACAATTTGCTTGTTTTTTTTATAGCTATTTGACGGCTTCTTGAAATCGTACATACTTTCTCGAATATTCTAGCCATCCTTATTACAACATACAACGGTCAAGCAATCTAATGTCTATCCGCAGTTGATCCCAAAAATGTCGCTACCCAAAACACACACGTTTCAAGGAAAAGTGCCATTGATTGATGAGGTGAACTGCTTTATTAGTAATGGGATTAAAATTGGTTTCATTTATGGTAGGGTGATAGTAAATTCCATTTGTTAATAAGGGTACTCTCAATAAATATATTTCCCAGTATCAATTATTTTTTTTTATAATTTATCATCTGAAATAGATCTTTAGAAAATATTTAACGAGAAATTGCCATATTTAACAAATTGCATTAAATAAAGAATAAAACATATAAACATGTCTGTACAGTCGTAATATACATCCAAATTTAGTATTGTTGGGATTGTGCAAATTATTCCAATCTCAGACACATAGATTTCGTCAAAAATGTTGCATTTCTCCTGGGATTGTAATTGTACATTACATATCTAATGTATTAATTCAAAAACTAATATTTAGATATAAATTTCCATATATTTTGAATAATTAAAGCCAATAACTGTAAAGTCTAATATGTTGCTTGGTGTGTTATTCGTTGGGGTGTATGTGATGTTAAGCGCAGAGATAGCACTTTGTCGCTTGGAAGCAGCTCCCTCGAGAGGACGGGCACAACGTGTTCTCACCTGACACTCAACACTCACTTCTGGTTCCGGGACCCTGACCCCACCACACCCTGGTAACCGCTTCAGCTGGCAGGAACAACGAAGTGAGGGGGTTGGCACGTTTCGTACGACCATCTGTAAGTTTATGGAGAGGAGACGGGCGCCGCCAAGATTTACTCATTCCCACTGGAGAGAAATGCAGAAAAAAAAAACAGAATACCAAGCCGGATCGGTCGGGGCCCGGAATAACAACGAGCGCGCACTCCAAGGTGGCTGCGACAAGTTAGCTACTGAAGCTAATCCATCGATTCAAGTTTGCAACAAATGGAACAAATAAAGGAACATGGAACGTAAGAACACACTCCAATTATGTGACATATATAGTACTGAAATGTGGAAACTATGTATAACAAAATTGTTCATTGTTTTCATTATCTTTTAAAATATCTCGGAACGCGTCGAAAACGATATTCAAAACTCAGAGCGAAATGTATCCATAAGTAGAAATTATTACTAAAAAGATTTAGGATAACGCATTCAGTGTTCCTTGATATTCAACAAAACAGATATTCCTGTTTAACTCATCGATGTATTGTTTGGAATTCAATATAAAGAATCTTAAAATGATGCATTCTACATCTAAGTTTTGTTTTGTAAATGTTTACCTAGCTTTAACGAAAGCGAAGATAAGGAAATGCCTTTAATTGCAATTTGTATTCGTCTATAAAATTGCTTGTTTTATTAAACAGTGCACTACATTAATGTACGATTATTATTGTGAAAAACAAAATTATTTATATTTTTACAATGATAATCATAGGCGGATCCAAGGGGGGGGGGCGCACGCGGCGTACGCCCTCTTCCCCTAAAATCGACAAAGTAAAGTTAATTCATTTGATGTTTCACACTTAACTAGATCTTAATCACCTATTTAAACTCATTTTCTTCTTTTTTTTGTACACAACATTTCCCACTAATCACAGACAATCGCTACATTTTTTAACTTTAGACTCTTTGTCGCCCGGTTTTTTCAAGTCGAACTGTGCGATTCTGATGTATCCCTCTTTTTTGCACTTTGATGAAAGTACATAAGGCGTGACATGCTCAAGAAGTGCTTGTCAAAGCCTTCAAAATCACTTAAATCGTAAAACTTACGGGGGGGGCACCCCCTAGCAGGGCTTTGCCCTGCATCCACCAGGGATCTGGCGGCCCCTTGGACTCCGAGCAAATCTTTCAATATCCTGCCCCCCTTACCAGAAATCCTGGATCCGCTCCTGATAATATTTCCGGTTGTGTTCGTTGTATATGATATATAAGTTACATCAAATGAATAACGAGCTCTTTTATTTGTGTGTACATTTTTCATAAAAGCCACAATAAGAACACTATTTCAAGCCAAAATCAAGCAAAAGATGTATAGACTTTTATTAAATTGCATGTTAAAACAACCACAGATGTGACCTAGATTATAATTACACATCGATCAACTCGTTGAATGAGTTGTTTGTATATTTGCATAATTATTTATTAATATTCTTATCAGAAAATCCTTAAATAAAAATGAACGACCTGTTAACGCAGTCATGATTGCACGAATAGTATAGGATATTGGTGGTTATAACGCTCTTTCGTATTTTATAGCTATTTTGTTGAAACATACCCGATATAGCTCCCCCCCCCCTAAGGTGACCAGCTAATCAAATGGTTAATTTAGAATATTGTATAATGATATCGTTATGCCCATGACAAAGAAAGCTTACATAAAGTATGACTAGCGATGTAGTAGAAGAACATATACGTATAGCACGTTTTCAATTATTTTAGTTTTAATATAAGCGATTATAAGAATACACTGTATACACTTAGTTACTCTGCTTTTGCATTAAATTCTTTAGGACTGTTTCGAGTGGCGTCAACGGGAAAGATCACAAACAATTTTAATTTTAATACGCAATGTTAGATTTAGTTAATTTAATCTGTTTTTGCTATTGTTTTAGCAATTAAAAACTACTATTATGATTGCACCAGGAACACATAAAATATAAAACATATTGTAGGATAAATAGAATGCTATGGTAGTGTGATTGTGAACTTGAATTTATCCGACTCGTCTCAGAAAGGCTCACACGGCTCGGCAAGCCTCGCCATGTAAGCCTTTTTTCAACTCATCGGATAAATTCAAGTACACAATCACACTTACATAGTATTCTCTATATCTAACAAAAAGTTCGTTTGTCACGTGATTTGTAATATTGTATGATTGAATATCTTATTCAATTATAATATGAACTATAATAAGAGCAATTATTGTATTCAAGTAGGTTTAAAAATGCCCATTAAAAAGTCATGTGCGTCTGATTACAATTGTAGTGATTTATTTATCTATATATTTGTTAAATGGCCTCGCACATAGCTGTAATTTAAGTATGCAATTATTGATACCAAACCACACAGAAACCATTCAGTGGTCTAGACAATCAGTTTGATCAAACCACTGATGAAACACAGATTGATCATTTACTTAGAAACCCTTGCTTTACCAGATTATTGCTTTATTAATCATCGGCCATATGTCTTTGTCGGGATACTTGTAAGAAATATTCAAAATGCAAACAATGTACTGATACAATCGACGTTGTTGTTAGTAGAATCTAGCAACCACAAGTCACATCGTTATTTAACTGCTTTTACTAATAATATAGATTGCAACTTTCATCTGCATCAGTTTAGATACTTATTCGCATTGGTGAGTTAGCCTCTAATGATATGCGATAACAACTTGGTCTGTTATTCATTTGAAAAATATCGTTTTTTATTTCCAAAGCAGAATAATAATCGATATTTTTTGCATTGAATACATTGAAATATTTTACTTGAAACATAGTAAAATTATGTTGACTATTATAAAGGTAGGAAATATTTTATTCATTATACAATTAAGTTGAACTAAATCTATGTTTAGGTATTGTACAAGGAAAACACTCATCTTTTATATCTACAATGTATGTAGAACTTTTAGAAAAATGTATGTCAAATTGGTACGACCAAACCTGAATGACGTACACCTGCGTATGCGTACTCTCTCATATAAATGTCACCATGAATTTAAAATGGTAATACCAAAGGCAACATGCTCCCACGATATTTGCGGGAGAGGCATCTCAAAATAAACTAATTATTGGAAATAGTTCAAAAGCAAACATATTAGCCACGCGTTTTCTTACGCAAGTCTTTATGAGTGGTGAAATTATTGGAGCTATTTAGGTATATAAAGATATAAATATATCGGTCTGTATTAAATTGTAAGTGCGCCTGATATATGTATAGTCAGTTATTACATATCAATATGTAAGCAGTCTGAATCGTGTATAGCTTTTAACCATATTGCAATCGAGTACCTCAATCACTTATTACGAATGATTGTTATTGATATTTTTTATATTTTCAGAATCAGTGTAAATCATTTTGTGGTTGTTTTTATAAACATTTGTCGTATGCAAAATTATGTACACACAACCGTTATTTCTAGTTTCTAACAATTTGAGACAAATGCGGGATTCCGAATCAAGTACATATCGTAATAGGTTTCATTCCATATCAAAAGAAAAGAAAGATCCATTACATACATTGACTTTTCTGATGTACAGAGCTTATTCTATGAGAATCAGTAAGCCTTAAATTATAAGTATGCAATTTTCATACTAAAGAAAATACTACGATTGAGGGACGCAGAATGGAAGAATGAAATATGTTATTATATTCAACATTTTAATTGGGTATATTTGTTCCCAAACACAACGAAATGTTTCAAAGCGAATACAATATAATATCGTAACAAAAATGGAAGACCTACAATGATTCTGGGTTCAATTGATGAGTTGAAAAACCTGACAAATGACAAACCCCGTCAACATTATATGACACGGTATCGTATTAATGTCTACGCGATATCGATCAGTTATAACTTACAAGCTATCGTCAATATTCCACTGTCACTCACAATGGGATGATGGGTTGCACCATTTATAATGAACGTTGAGTAAAGCGCATATATTAATATGCTTTATAGTGTAAAGGAAATACGTACTTCTAAATATAAAAAAACAAACATCAGACAACAATTCGTATACCTACACATGTGAATGGATTACCCACTTTGTCGGATTTATACAGAACAGTACATTTTATATAGTAACTATATTTTAAAATTACTAAAAACAAAAATGTATTGATCAACAAGTCTGTATAATGGTTCTTTTTTCAGTGTTTTGCCAAGCTTTAACGAAAGCGAAGATAAGGAAATGCCTTTAATTGCAATTTGTATTCGTCTATAAAATTGCTTGTTTTGTTAAACAGTGCATTACATTAATGTACGATTATTATTGTGAAAAAAAGTTTTATTTATATTTTTACAATGATAATCATAGGCGGATCCAGGGGGGGGGGGCGCACGCGGCGTACGCCCTCAACCCCTAAAATCGACAAAGTAAAGTCAACATTTCCCACTAATCACAGACAATCGCTACATGTTTTAACTTAAGACTCTCTGTCGCCCGGTTTTTCAAGTCGAACTTTGCGATTCTGATGTATCCCTCTTTTTTGCACTTTGATGAAAGTACATAAGGCGTGACATGCTCAAGAAGTGCTTGTCAAAGCCTTCAAAATCACTTAAATCGTAAAGCTTACGGCTTTGCCCCCTGGACCCCCTAGCAGGGCTCTGCCCTGCATCCACCAGGGATCTGGCGGCCCCTTGGACCCCGAGCAAATCTTTCAATATCCCGCCCCCCTAACCAGAAATCCTGGATCCGCCCCTGATAATATTTCCGGTTGTGTTCGTTGTATATGATATATAAGTTACATCAAATGAATAACGAGCTCTTTCATTTGTGTGTACATTCTGTATAATGGTTCTTATTTCAGTGTTGACACTTTACAACGAATCAAGCCAAGTAAATAAGATTGTCTTGCAGCGATGCTATAATATGCAAGAACAGAGTATTTTTTAGTATAGGAACACGTTGTTACTGTTGAATGTCTTAAGATAATGCAACCCTTACCTCCGATTCTACATCATTCAAGACATGTACTAATATAAAGTTAGAAAATCTGAAAATGGTTGTAATTTACATCTATCGACCGACCGCACCCGCACGTAAACGTCTAAGACACAACATGTCTACTTCAATCCACTAAAAAGTGAATGAGAAACAGGCATATGATGTATTATTCCAATTGGCAAGGAAGGTTGCTGTCTTTTTTTATTGTGTCTCTTTTTCTGCAAGTTGTCCCACACATAGCAACGAAGCATTCCGATTTTCTGCAATGATTAGGATTAACTATTTCTAAACGTTGCACATAAACAAACAATTCTTTAAATAAATAGCTGGAAATTGTATAATAATTTTATTTATTAGGAGTGCTGGGACATATACCGGGTCATCACATAATGCAACCTCATAAGTTCAAAATACAACGCTCGATTGCCACGACACTTCTACTCTCCAAAAGAGGCACAAGCATGTTAAAATGTTCACGTTTAATAACATCAAAACACATTTCATAGTTCATTTTTGGAAATTGCTGTAATGTGTCTAAGGTTCCTTATAAAGCAGTGAGACATAAAATACACCGCTGTGTTCAATTTTTAATTCTACGTGTTTCTTTCGGTTTGGGTCGGCGAAACTATGTTTTTAACTTTGGTCCAATTTATATCTTATGAAAGAAACGTATTTCACGTTTTTTTAAATCAATATCCACCGCTTCGTCCAAATCAAACTCCAATGCCCCGATTCGTACCACAGTCTGTGCCTTAAAGAATCAATAAAGATTACGTAAAGTCATCTTCGTGCGATCAAGACCTTATCAGGAAAAAAAACGTGTACGCACATAATTCCACCAAGACTGTTCGTTCTCAAGAATTCGTTCTGCTATCTAGGTCAATCTTGTAACAATAAAAATTCTCGTACGAAATTTGCATCTGCCGATAAGCGGCAGGCTGCTCTACGCGTGATTGCCCGTCCGTTTGTTTGAAGGCTATGTTAGGGTCCACGTTTGATATAGAACCATTTTAGGTTTACTAGAACCTCCGATGGTGTGTACATAATAGGTCTTCAGTATTTAGATTTCTGGCAAGTGGGAACAATACTGTTATACGGTTCGTATATGATATGTTTTGTCTGGCGTTAAATAGTCCGCATTGTGTTTGCGGAGTCTGTGTTGCCGAGATAACCTTTCGCAGTGGTACTGGAGTCAGAGACTTGATGAGAAATCTGTTTCTTCCGGCTGCCGGCTTTATTGGTCTGTTATCGTCCAAACAATGGCCCTCCGTATATTTTACCGGCAACAATATGTCGAATATTTAACTTTAAAATAAGGTGAATTGAAATAAGTATTTAATAACCTCTTAATGTCTTATTTAAAAATGTGTTGTCACGGAAACGCAGTTGACTCATGAGGTATAATGATTAACCTTCTAATCTTGCGTTATGTAAACATATGAGAAATCAGTATAACGTAATACATTGAATTATATCGAACTTTGAGAACAGGAATAAAATCAATCTTTATTATATTTCCCGACGACATGGCATTTCGTCGTTTTGCAACGATTCTTTCATGTGCTACTTAATGGCTCGAATCCGCTTTGCGTCGCAAATGATTCATTCACTCTTCACGCAACGTTAGTTTTCTCACGGATGACGTCGATGAATGAATGGCACAACGGACACGCGTTGTTGTTGTTTCTGCTTAGGTCTAAAGTGTACTTCGTTTTATATGAAAGTAATACTGAGTCAATGAAAACATATGGGACTTCATTACGAAACGATGTAATTAGGCGAGGGTAAAATATCCCTTGCAATTAAGTCTTGTTAAACCTTTTCTATGTTCACTTTTTGTCTGAAGAACCATAGCGTATTACTAATTTTTATAGTTTTCAGCTGTGGTGCAAGTAATAATTGGAGTCATCTTATAACAATTATACACACATATACCAATTCAGTATTGATTTGATGTTAACTAAGCTAGTAAAGGCACCTAAAACATAAGAAAATCCCTTCCCTGGTACATTCTCTGGCATTATTGTGTCTCAGTGTAGATAATGATTAAAGCTGGACGAGGTGCACATGCGTTATCTTTTTGAACGTATGATACATGAAAGTAACAATAATTGCTATAAAACAACAAACTGACAGGTATTGTAAGGCATTTCCTGTACGCTTTAAGACGAAAATATTTTTGCGCCATATATGTCATATATGTCAATATTCAGTTGTTATAATTAAATTTAATTACGACTTGTTAAATAACGTGAGCACGTTCCGTGTATGTGTCAGACACAGAATAAGGCTGTGTGTGTATATCTACTTGCGAACTCTATAGTTTAAGTAGATGAGCGTTTTTGTTTTACGTTACACCAAAATGTAGTTTAGTGTGAATATTTAATCAGCAATAGCGTATTTATTAATATAAACCATGTCATCTAATGGGTAATGCATTACAAAATACATCGATTTTGACATTTGTAATTACTATCATTAAAGTTCAAGTCCGTAATAATTTAGTTTTATAAGGAGTTTTAACCAGTGTTATGTTATTTCACAGTCATTGTACATTATGCTATAATCAACGTTGTGTTAAATTAAGGTCATGTCTAAATACAAATGAATTACGAATTACGGCAACCCTATTTATTTCATACATATACTGAGTTTTTTTTCGGTATTGTTCTGTATAAGGATGCTAGTGTCTGGATCTTTCTGATTCGTCATTGACTTAAAAGTTCTAAAATAACATTGCCTTAAATTAAAAGTAGCATATGTCATGTGCCAATATGCGCGACGTTTATTGATCTCTTAGACAAAAGAGCGAATTTAATTAAATACAATTTGAATCCTGTGAGAGTAACATATATTGGAGTAAACCTTGTATTGTTACTTTTTGCCGTTGCTTCTATTGAAATTAAACTGAGTCGGATTAAAGGTGTCTCGACCTCCTGCTATAGTACGGTTTCTATCCAGCTGACGCAATCGAAGTTCCACTTTGTTTCTATAAAGACAACAAGCAGTAGATGGATGGAAAACTGCTAAGTTAAATTTCAAATAAATATGTTTCTGAAAAATAGCAGATGATGCCTCTTAATTAATTACATTTTTGTAACATATAGCATGAATAGTTAGAATGTTTGCATGAATAATTAATTAAGTTGAATATTGAATGATGAAAAATATTGTTAAAATGACGACACACATTATTCCACTGGAAGCAAAATGGTCTTGTAATCATATGTGTAAAAAGACTGACAATACATTATAACTTTCAAGAGAAAATATTTTTGGTATTCACTAAAACATTCAACATCCGTCAAATGTTATGACTAAGCGATGTCACTCGAAAGCTTTAGCTACAAATACTCAAACAATTACAACGAAATGCTGCATTCACAGCTGGCTTCCCTAACATCGAGGTTGTAAATAAACAGCACTGATTGTATATTATTCATGAGTTCCCGGCCAGGTCACATAAACTTTGATTAAAATGGTAATACTCGTGAAGTAAAGTACAATGTATAAAGCCTCCTCTGTTTAAACACGAACATTAACATGTCTGCTACTGGCCTATGTGCCCGACAGCCACTAAGCAACGGAAAATCGGCCATGCTTGCTAAGGAAGAGTGTAAGAAAGACGATTGACCGCAAATATATAATGAACATACTGTTATTTTATTAGTAAGTCAAAATGAAAGATAGTTCGACATATGGTCTCTTAAAAGATGTGTCACCTTTGCAAAGCATCAAACTAATATCCACTCAAACGTTGAAGTTGACATGGTCTTAAAACTAAGGGATATTGAAATTATACACGTTTATATATGTATATCCTATTTGATGATAATCCATGAACTGTCTCTGGGATACGTTAGTACGTGGATTGATGCACGTCACACAAACACAAAACAATGTGAAGACAGGCAATTTTCTGCTATTTATTCTAGAGTTTAGAGCATTTCGCCCTTGCACAACCCGATTTGAAGTACATTATCTCATATAATCAAAAACATTCTAAACAGTTCTACAAAGGCAATATTTATCCAAATAAACACATTAACAAAACCAAATAGCACAGGAAGTTATTAACGAAATGTGCCGATTTCCATAATATGTACATTTACCACTGTTTGTCAAAACATTTTATTATAATTTCAGCAAATGAGAATAAAATTATACGTGTTACTGTGTGCCTTAAAATAGTTCAATTATGTGTATGTGTTTTTGTAACTTCAACATTTATCTTAATTATACCATCTTGTAACAGTCAAATGGTAAAATAAATATATAGCAAACAATATGATGCATTATAAATGAATGGTCTTTTTGTATTAAGTAAACAATATGTATCTAAAATACTAATACTATAACGTTCAAAGACGACGATTTTTTTAATGTTTTTATTAACTTTTTATCATCAATATAAATCACTTAACCTACTTTTTTAATCAGGCATTTAAAATTCACAACCATTTGCATATACATATATACACATAACTATATAAAATTCGTCTTAAAGTGGAATGCAATAAAACAACACACACCTTATCAATATGGTTACTAATACCCATCATTCCGTATACAGTCCAACCTGAGAATAGCGGTCGGTCAAGGGAAAATCAGGTGACCGTTACGTCAGGTTGGATTGTATCTTCATCGATCTGCAATCACTTATGCTACAACTAAATAATTATATAGTTATATAGTTCAGTATCATTTTAAACAAACAATAAACTAACCAATATATCACATTATTTAATAACGATAATGTTGGTGAACTTTACGAGAAACACGTTTTTTCACTGTCCAAACAAATATACAAAGGTACTCTTTGTTAAACAATGTCTAGATGTCAGTCTTCATATTATTTTTTATTGATATAATTTAGCATTTTACATTAGAACTGACTTCCATTTATATCCAAAACATTGTTTTAATTCAATGTACGTGCAATGTTATTATTTTCTGATATCATGTCTGAAACACTATTTAAAAAAGAAATCAGATAAACATCCCAAACGTTAAAATCAAATGTACCTATCTACCTTCATATTGAGGTCGCGCAAACGTAAACATTCAGTTCAACATCTAAGGAGTAGGCGATTCACTTTGCAATAAATATTTATTTTAATTGAAGACAGTATTGTAATTCAATTTGATAATCAAAATCATTTCTTCAAAAACATATTATTTAACATTCTAATCGTGCTAGATATAACATAACTGATATTCGAAATCAAAAACAATTAGTAAGAACAACAATAAGTGTATTATTGCAAGGCACAAAATAATATTGTAACATAATATCACATGGAGAATAGATATAAATGCAATATAATGAATTCATAATCTTTTATATACAACAGCATGAACATGTCTAACACTAACCCGATCACAAACTTAACTCTTCTGGCTTGAATTTCAAATTGGTCCACGAACAATCATCATATGTGAGTGCCCTATCGATTCTCACCAACGAACACGCCAAATGATTAATTTAAACAACTTTTGTTTTGGGCTGCCACAGTCCCAATCGCAATGACATGAAATTCAATGTGGGTGCAATGGCAGTAATTTAATTCAATCAATGACCTAGGGCGTTTGACTCATGAAGCTGGGAAAATGAATGATAATAATGCTTTAACATTACGATCCCCCACATTTTGTATACATTTACTTCTTATAAAAATACTTTATGTTAGATGTGTTATCAAATTGAATATCGTCAGTGCACAATGCAAGTTGTGCTGACACGATATGTGTGCCTTTAATAATTGTATTTCGTTCGTGTTAATGTCTTTACAATTCTACTGGTTCGTACAATTCGTTTTTATAATGATGATAATTGACCAATAACTACTTATGGTTTCTCGAGAAAACGGACTCTATTGAACGTAATGTGTATATGTCAACTATGAAATGACCGGTTAGCATCGTAAGCGGCCATAACTTCGCTTTCGTTTTTGAAGAAAAACATGCACACCAATAAAACGGTTTTAAAAGTAGTATACTTGCACATCTTAAGTTAATCGGTTAACTGGTTAATTAACCGATTACTATTATAGATTAACCGGTCAATAATTATTGACTCGTTGCATCTTTAATAAGAACTGTTCAATGATTATAAGAGTTAATTATGTTTAAGTGAGTATACGAGTTAATGCTTTTTTTAATTTTTAATAAATATATTGTGGTACAGACACTGTTGGAATCTAAAATGTTGTTGAATTGACAGGCTTCATGTTTAGTATAGCGCTTCCGGCTGTCATTTCATGCGAAATATAGAGCTACCGGTTGTCACTTTAGTAAGATCTTCAAATTTTCGTATTATATAGATGTGCGTATCACCCATGCGATGGTATTTATCCGCTTGAGAAAAAAAAAATTCACAAAAACTCTCTATTTCGAACAAATGTGTTCACACCATGCTGTGGTGTTACTCGGCTTCATATGCGTTATCGAGTTATCGGACCTGGGAGAAGCTGCACTGCTGGACGGTTTGAAGCCATCTGCAAATATAGAAAAAAAGACCTGCATAAATGCCAGACATTATATGAAGCTAAATGATTAGAATATTCAATGATATAATTTGTAGTCAATGGATATCTTGGCGTGTTTAAAAGATTGCAAATATTGCTCAAAAATCGCTTTCCTTTGTAGTATTTTAAGCGGAAAAAAACAGTGACTTTATTAATCAAGTGACTCGCGGAGTGTGGTCAGATTTTTCATAAAAGCATTATTTGAACAAACTAAGTAGATGGCCAATATACGATATTATATACTGAATATAACACATTTGAGAATTGTGAGTTCAGAAAGGATACTTTTTCAAGATATTTTGTTAATAAAGTCTATAGTTAAACAGTGACCCATGTTCAGAGGCCAGTTTAGATATATATACAACTTTAAAGATAATCGTAATATGATGTTATACAGCAAATGTTACCACTCTGGTTTTCGTGGTTTAAAATAAATATAATGGTATTGTGCGGTATTAGTATATAAAACATTACAAATAACAAAACAAGGTTGCATACTAAAAATCACATCTCCAGGCCTTTTTCTGTCAAAGAAGCCATTTTTTTTTTTTTTTTTTTTTTTTTTTCAANTTTTTTTTTTTTTTTTTTTTTTTTTTGCTTATAAAGTTTATATTAATCATGTGATCTTTAGGGGCATGATCAAAACCAACTTGGTACAAATCCACTACATGCCGCTGGTTACCAAATATCTTGATCCTTAGAATCATAGTTTGGGGGAAAAGAAGATCTGAAAAAAAATCAATGTATATATCAAAATATATATAAAATAACCCCAATGACGGGTCCGATTTTACGGTATTGGCATGATTTGAACAAACTTGATAGAGAACAACTATACAGTTTTGCTAAACAAATACCAAATATAGAATAATGAAAGTCAAGAAATGTTATAAGGAGAGAAATTCTATATATTCTAAGATTCCCTAGTCTTTATATTTACGCAAGTGACCAACTGCCTATAAAATACAGAAAAATACATGCAACATGAATCAAAACATAAAAAATGATCAAAACTTGGGAAACCACTGGAACAATCAATTCAAAACATAATGTATTGGCAGTTCAGTACTCAGTTGTTTAATATGCACCACAGCAACAGAATTACAACTTTCTGAATACGAACGAAACAAAGTATAATGTTAATCCATTCTTGTTGACAAAATCAAAGAACTTAGCATCATAAAGTACAAATTGTATGAAGTTATTTTGTTTATGTAATGCCATTCTTCATAAATACCGTGCCCCTTGGATGTGGTAAGTTTTTACCCTATGGGCATTGTCGGAAAAAAATGTGTAGTGGTCCAATATAAGATTATACCTACCAAATATCAATGCTATTGAACTGGTGGTTAAGGTTTGTAAAGTTATTTTGCTATATAACTCTATATAAATCATTCGACCCCCGCGGCGTGGCAAGTTTTTTTCTATCTCAAAGGCCTGATTTGAGCTCAATGTGTACATACTAATTGTTAAACCTCTGAGCATTGTGATTTAAGAGAATACATTTTATGTTTTCAATTTAATTTCTATTATAACCTCTGGTCACCTAGATATGTAGCGGATCAGAAGGATGTGAGGAAGTGGGTCACCCTAGGATCATTCCTGTGTAGTTTCGTGGATTTTCTGCACAGCGGTATAGGAGGAAATGTTGTTAGAAGGAACAGTTTAATGAAGACTTACAACAGACGATGAAAGGAGGTTAAAAAGCGTTCCCTAAGCTCACAATGTGAATTGCGCAGGTGAGCTGCACATGTTAGCTAACACAGCATTGAAAACACGTGCGTTAAGTATAATATCGTCGACAATGAAGTATTTGATGACAACACAGAGGACAATTTAATCGGAAACATGTTTTACAACGACTTATGTGTCAATAAAATTCACATTCCGTAGTGCAGATGTTATTTCTGTTTGCCTGTATGCATATAACGTACACTTAACGGAATATACCTGTTGAAACATGATCGTCGAAAACTGGACTAGTAATGCAATGATTGACAACAAAGACAAATACGATAAGTGTTATTTTGCTAGTGGGAATATAATGCATACATTCTTTTTTGAATCAATGACATTTTGTTGTACATTGTAATGTTGCCATATTGTGAAGTCTCTTTAAGAAATGACTGTGTTTTAAAACTCTGCTTACGAACAATATAATATGCTTTTTCTTGAAAATGTACATGCGGATTCAAACCTGAGCCTTAGCCTACATTAATATATGGATATAAAGAATTGGAGTAAGCCGTTCGTCCGTCCTTCTTTCCGTCCCTCAGTCCGTCATTCCGCACGACCGTCTGTTTCAGAAATAAATTGGCGGGGGATATCAATTCAACGAATTTGCTTGTTATTTTATAACTTTCAAGGATAACAGTGAATTTATTTGCACGTTCTTTGATAAATTGCCCATCATATAGAATTTCTGAAGAAACAAAAACACAGGTAACATTTTTGTACTGCTTACCGGTTCTTAACCTTTCGGCCCATGCGGATTTAGATCTGAGCCTTAGCCGACATTGTTATTGCAATACTTTCACGGGTATCAGTGCTTTTATTTTCAAGTTATTTGATAAATTGTCTACTTACCGGTCCTAAGCCTTTCGCCCCACACTACATTTATCATGTTTGTACTGCTTACCGGTCCTTAACCTTTCGCCCCACACCACAGGTATCATTTTTGTACTGCTTAACGGGCCTTAACTTTTCGCCATACACCACAGTTATAATTTTTGTACTGCTTACCGGTCCTTAACTTTTCGCCATACACCACAGTTATCATTTTTGTACTGCTTACCGGTCCTTAACTTTTCGCCATACACCACAGTTATCATTTTTGCACTGCTTACCGGTCCTTAACTTTCGCACCACACCACAGTTATCATTTGTGTACTGCTTACCGGTCCTTAACTTTTCGCCCCACAACACAGATATTTGTGTACTGCTTACCGATCCTTAACTTTTTTCCCAACACCTCCAGAAGGTACTTCAGGACGTCAATATGTTTGCGGCACTCCATCGTGTCAAGTCCGGCCCGACGGCCGACGGGCAAAGCAAAACCGGTCCCAGGCGAGTTGCCATGGTCGAGACCCATTTTATTCCTCTCACTCTTAGAAGCAATTTTGTGCAGATGGTTCAGCATCAGTGACATGGTATTCTACAATCATGTTATTCAATTTAAAGCCCCATTAATAATAAAAAAATCAGCGAACATTTCGTGCAATATTTCGTAAAATAAAGTAACCCAATAAAAAATCAGTGTTCCTTATAGCAATAGCAAAAATCTCGACGCCACATGTGGTCTGGTAATGTACTAATACATGTACGACTTTGTAATTGTCTTATGTATTTCGATTTTAAAATACCAATTAAGAAAGTCCTATATAACTATATACGTAATGGTATCAATGTAGTGAGTAAGGGATTGTTACATATCTTGCGCTTTAGGGTAATTGAAGTATGCAATCATGGAAACCATTTGGGAACAAAATCCATCAGAAGGCTAGACAGTGAGTTTAAACACACCACTGATAACAGAAAGATATGTCGTTTTCTGGACAACATAAGATCACCAGATCATTTCTTCTAATAAATCATTGACCTTCTTAGACGTTCTTAGTCTAAGAATATTTTGCCCCATTGGTGCAAAAAGGTACCATGTGACATTTAATTTAAATATCACATGGTACTGTTTTGCACCAAGGGCCGATTTTAACTTACATATAAATTAAATGCTTAAAATGTAATGTAGCAATAAATGTTGCTCAGTAGAGTCAAACCACCACAAGTCACGTCGTTATATAATTATTATTACGCATTATGTTTACTGAAATTTTTATATGCATCAGTGGCGGTACAAGATAAGTTAACCTCCCATTATATGTAGCCAATGTCTGGGTCTGCTGATAGCTATTGTAATTAATAAATTGGGTTGTTCTACTTATATTTTATTTATATATTAAGATATATACTATTGTATTTATATTAAAATACAGTTGAGCTACACTTAATTGGGTATGTATTTGAATTATTCTTGTTTAACAGAATCTTATAAAAAAAAGTGTCCACCGAGTATGTCAAAGTGCTAGAAGCCATCCGCTTTGCCATAAACCTACATAAAAGATGTATATCGTACTCCCCCATAAAAATGTTACCATACTTATAATTAGGAATACGAAAGGCAATATGATCATACGATATTCGCGGGAGAGGCTTCTTGAAATAACTATTGAACTATTGGAAATAGGGAAAACGAAAACATCTTTCCCACGCATATTCAAGTTAAAATTTCTCATTCCAACATAAACTCTTAATTGCTGCGAGGTTTCGTCATTTTCTTTAAATATTTTATAAGGATGGTTCAAGTGATGAATTATTTATGTAAAATGTATGTCTTAAATTGTAAACAAAATATAGATATCATATATCTGGTTATATTTAATTTTACGTGCGCCTGAAATAGGATTCCTTTATATATTTGATATAAGTAAAGAAGTAATCATGATTACTAAAAGCTTGAGATAAAACAATAAATTGAATGCTAGTTCTGCTATATTAATACAACAACTAGATTCAAAATAAACTAAATCTAAGATTAATGTTCTTTCCAAATGGAAAGAAAGCATCCGTTTATTGTTTTGACTTTTCTTAAGCAGAACGCTAATTCTTGAAGATTCAATAAGCCTAAAAAGAAAATTATGTAACCGTTTCTCTTAACTTGTGAAAGGAAAATAACCTAATTTTCATTCAGATTTAAGTAACACACATTAAAATAATATTGATAAATAATTTTAAACAACGCTGATTCATTATCATTTCTGTAAAACAGTTTTTTGTGCGACTGTTATGGTCTGAACAATAGTACAACTACCGAAGCAGAATAAATTCGAGTGTATCTCAACATTTCTCTAATAGCCATAGAACAAACATTTGCCCAGACAATGTTAACTTAAAAATCTTAAACGTATTGAAAAAACATTCACCTTCCATGTTCTTCATTAAATACTTCTATATAATTACAAACATTTTTATTGCCTTAACAGTTAGCATTTTGATAGTCGCCATTTTACTCATATAATTAAATCCACAGAAATTTCAATTATTAATGTATATTCTGCCAAGAATGATATGTATTGGAAATGATACTGTATGGTGTTATTGTTTCTGTTCATCAGCGAGTGTTTCCACAGAAAAGCAATTATAATATTTGCTTCAAGTTCTCTGTGATCATTGGGATATGCAATTTAACAAAAAAGCTTTTGGTACTGATCTGGATCACCGTCTTGCTTTAGTACTAAGCGTTTAAAGGAGTTATTAGTTTCGGTAGTAAACTGTTTCTGGAAACTACAAAGCGTTTCATAGCACGACAATGCATAAGTACAGCAAAGCTCATTTTACGTACCTGTCACCACGTGGATATCAGACACATTTTTCGACGAGAGGTCAACTTGTGCTAAGTTCTTCACGAATGCCTCCCGAAGCTTCGACTTCCGGCAAGACGACCCGCAGATTGTAAATATGACGACGACGTCCAAGCCGCGACGCTCAATTTCCGCTACACTTTTAACCACCAAAAGAGGCACATGCATGTTAATATTTTCGCGCCTTATAACGGTATCTAAATCGACACCAAAACACCCTTCAGGTTTCACATTTGGCAATCGTTGTAATATTTCTTTGGGTTCCTTATAAAGCAGTGTGACATATAATAGACATTTTGGTTCCATTTTTAATGCTACGTGTTTCTTTCGGTTTGGGTCGGCAAGCCCGGGTAAAAAATTAGAACCATGAAAACACAACCTATGTTTATAATTGGGATCCCAATTATATATTAGGAAAGAGACGTCTTTCGCGTTTTCTAAATCAATGTCAAAAGCTTCGTCCCAATCAAAATGCACAGCACCGTTCGCACTATGGTCCGTGCCTTATTTAGATAATCTACAGAGATCACGCAGTATAAATCACGCAAAGTCATCTTCGTGTCCTTGGCCGCACAAAACGTGTACACACCGAACGCCGTCAAGACTCAAGACCGTTCGATCTCGAGAACTCGTTCCGCTTCTTCAAGTCAATCTTATAGCAATCGAAATCCCCGTAGGAAATTTGCAGCGGCCTTTTGGCCAGCTGGAGATCGCGAAAGCGGCTGGCCTAGGACGCGTGATTTCCCGGCCGTTCGTATCGAAGGACATGCTAGGGTCCAAATTTGATATAGCTAGATGGGGTAGTAACGGTTTGGACACCCTTTACAAAACCCTTCGATGATCTGTGCATAACAGGTCTTGAGTATTTAGTATCCTGGACAGTGGGATCAATACTGGTGTACGATTCGTCAAGCTGATATGATTTGTACGACGTTTAACAGTCCGCACTGTGTTTCCGGAAGAGCTTTTCCACACGCTACTGCTGCTGCTGAGGAGTCTGGGTTTCCGAGGTTACCTTTCGGAGCGGCACGGGAGACAAAGGCTTTGTGAGGAAGCTGTTACTTCCGGCCGCCGCCGCCGAGTAGACTGGTCCGTACTCGTCCGAACGTGGAACCCCGACATTACCTGAAACCACATGTCACATATTACACTCTAGAATACGGTTCTTGAAATAAGTATTCAATAACCACTTTATTGTTGGAGGAGGGACTAAAACAAAAAGAACAGTTGTCTCGTGGGGCATAATTATTACCGTTTCAGTCATGCGTTATTGATACATATAACATTAACAAATATAACTTAATAATTTATATTCGTCCAATCTTTGAGAACAGGCACATCATCAATATATATTAGAGCTCACGACTGCAATTATGTTCTTCGTCTGCCAATGATCCATTCATGTGCCGTTGCATTGCTCGAAGCTGCAATGAGCCGCAATTGATTCATCCACGATTCACGCAACATTAGTTTTCTCGCGGATACCGTCGATGAATGAATGGCACTATGAAAACGCATTGACGTTATTTCTGCTTCGGTCAAAAGAGTACTTCGTTTTATATAAAGGCAATAATGAGTCAATAAAAATTAGAGGACTTCATTACGAAACGATGTAATAAGACGAGGGTATTGCTGTTATTAACCTTTCATGTAAAATATCCATTTAAGAACAGGAATACGAAATCAACCTATATTATATTTCACGAATGCATGTCATCTCATACTTTTGCTACGATTCTTTTATGTGCCATTTAATTGCTCGAAGCTATAATGAGCCGCAATTGATTCATTTACGATTCACGCAACGTGACTTTTCTCACGGATACCGGCGGATGAATGAATGACACAACGAAAAAGCATTGACATTTTCTCCTGCTGTATAAAGAGTACTTCTTTTGTTAAAAAGGCAATAATTAGTCAATGAAAAGAGTAATACGATGTCAATGAACGAGACCATTGCTGCAGTTAACATCTTATTAAAAAGTCTCCTACATAAACATTTTATTCTTTTTGATTGGTTTTATATGCATTTCAATGCTATATGGTTGATGTTTAGTTACACAAGTGTTTGTGTGACTAATGTTGGGCTAAGTGAAAGGTACGGCTTGTCACCAATCTTTTAAAGCCCTAAATGCTTGGCGTTGAAAGTTCCTGATCGGTTACGGTTACTCCAGATTTAATCATTCTTTTACTGCAATGTCGTTTTGTTTGAATCGTCATGTATTGAGTATACAAGTGGGCAAGAATGTCTATCATGATAATGTTTCTGGAGTTTAAATTTTCCTCAAAATTAATGTCAAAAAAACATTTAAAATAAAAGCTCTACAAGATAGGCTCATACCTGTGATGCAAAGGAACATCAACAAATGAGAAAATCGCTACTCTTGAACAGATTCCAAGACATGAACGTTGCTCGGTGAGGGTGATTATATTGATCCGATATGATGTGGCAAAGAGGTGCGCTTGCCTTATCGTTTTTAAAGTAGGATATATGAAACAAACAAGAACACTTGAATTTCATAACATAACACACAGTTTTTTTTTATTTGAAGCAACACACCGGCATGTGTTAAAAACACGTTTGCTGTACTCCAAACGATCCCATGCATTCGTGTTGTAAAGATATAAATATTCAGTTGTAAATATTAAACATAGTTATTGACTGATAAAGTAGCGTTCGTACATGCGTTCCGTGTACTAGCGTGTCAACCACATCGGTAGGTTCTGTTTGCACACCAAGTACAAGCAGATCAGTGTAACTGCTATTAGTAACGTTGCAACAAAATGTATCTGAAAGAACCCGAAATGTCAACTCGAACGATGGAGTGTTCCTTTCTTTTCAATATAAAACATGGTATCTCATCGGTAACAAATTACGCAATACCTAACTTATGATATGTGTATCTTTTAAATTGTACTGCATAAATTGATATTCAGACGAAACAATGCCCAGCATTATTTGATTTCACAATCTATGTGCATTATGCTATAATCAAAGTTTCCAACTGCATTACATTCATAGTAATGTTCCTAATAATATATAAACACTATTAACGGCTAACCTTATTGCCGCATGTATATAATGAGTTTTGCTAGTACTATTTGGTAATAGGATGCTCGTTTCTTCATCATTATGTGTCGTCATTCCCTTAACAATTCCAAAATAACTATGCCTTAAATTAACAGATGTCATTTTTTGTAACGTAATGAGCACGAGCTTAGAATATGCGCTCGTTCAAATAACTCCTTTTATAAGTGCAGTCCGCACAGGATAATCAGGGACGACACTTTACGCTTTTTTTGGTATTTTTAGTTTTAATGAAGTCACATCTTGGCCCAAATCCAGTTTAGGCGAAAAGTGTAGTCCTTGATTAGCATGTGCGGACTGCACTGGCTAATCTGGTACGACACTTTACGCACATGCATTAGGCCAAGTTTTCTGAGAAAGCGACTCAATTTAACACACACATGATTCATCTGCGAAGAAATTGTACTATGCGAGTGTAGCCTATTCTGGAATTAAACTATGTAAAAACATATAATGTTATAATGTACTTTGATGTTATAATAAACAGTGCACTTCTTGCTTCATCTTCAAATGATAGGTACAGCTGTTCGTTAACTTAAGGTACATTTTGTAGTTATTTTTAAGTGCCAGACGAGCGAGCATAATGACATCATAAGCTTAGATAAGAGAACACGATAAACAATATGATGTATTCATTGAAGTATAACAGAATCGTGGAATGTTTGGGGGGAAAAAAAAACCATGCCATTATATAGTTATAAAATCATAGAGAAGAATGAAGGCATCATAATTAACATCGATATGCGACTGAGTACTGCGAAACCATAAAACCATGTGACGGCCATGCATGTGGCAATATTGGACTTCATTTAACGTTATATTTATTTCCAAACTTGTTCTTTAATCACTCTGCTATGAAAATCAACATTGATGGTATCAATTTTATTTAGAAAGAAACAATAAAGGTAACAAATCTATGTTATTAAGGAGGCAGACTCCACATGTGTTTGCACGTGTTTTTTTGTTTGTTTAATGTATGAAATTTTGTAATTATATTTATCACATCAATGTCTATTTGAAACAACTTTAAAAATCATTCTGACCACGTTAAATAGAATTGTCTACAATCCTCAAACTAACTTTAAAATCAAACTAAGTGTTAAAGCAATTTACGTTTAGCTTAACACGATGCAAAACTAGTTAGAAAAGCCCTCATTATCTCCAAGTCAGCTTCGATGGAAGACGCGAGAAACCATCGCATACTGGGTGATGCATAATAAAATGCGATCGAAATTACCCTTAACCCTTTGAGTGCTGGAACCGGATTTTGAAGGTTTTTGCAAACAGTTTGGATCCAGATGAGACGCCACAGAACGTGGCGTCTCATCAGGATCCAAACTGTTTGCTATTCTGATAGTGGTCTTAGAAAAAAAATCAAAGAAAATGCTAATTTTAGAAATTTAGCAGACAACGTTTTAGCAGACGACAAAATTCCCAGCATGCAAAGGGTTAACTGTCCGGTTATTGTTCTGCCAATGCAGCTTATTCGTTACAACTCGTGTTTTTGTCAAAACCAGCATGTTACATGCAATTGAAACCAGAACTTGTAACACGCATTAAAGGGACATGTTCAAAGATTGTCGAAATTACAAATTTCCAAACTTTTGTCACAGATTGAAACAAATAAAGAGCACTGTACATCTGGTAGCAAAAGTAAACTATTGACGTATACTCATACTGAAAATATTGTTTTGGTTATGAGAAGTCATCATTAGAACATGATTAAATATTAAAAAGTTACGAATGCTAAATGATTCAATATGTAGGAGTGCTTCTGTTGGTTTCGTTGTATTTTGTGACAATACGTGGATTTCGTATATAACGAATTGCATGCATGACGCCCCTGAACAGCCTGTATGACCTACTTTTATATAACTTTTAATAACATTTCGATTCAAATTTCGAACGGTGGTTAGAGCCAAAGTATTTATTAATTTAAAAAATTCGGTGAAGAACTTCAAAAAGGCCAAAATATATTACAAAGTCCCTTAAAGCAAATGTTGTTACGGAAATAAACGTAACAAGCAATTCCAGGATCTCTAAGACGATTACGATCAACTGTACGTTCCAAATACATGAACGAGAAATGAAGAACGCTTTATACAAATATAGATGTACATGTATTGCAACATTTAAGATTCATATTCAGATGTTGTTGTTGTTGTTTCATTTTACAAAACATATATTTGGTTTACAATGAACACCTATTTTAGTAAGGTTGTGTGTTCCAAAATGCAGAAAGCCGACATACTAATACTGCATTTGTTTTCAATAAAAATAGGGTAGAGAGGTCGGTAAAATATGTTTTATTTCATTAACATAATTAACGATTCATTTCTCGCTAATACGAATGTTGTATGGCAGAAATCTTCCCAATCTGCAAGCAACATTTCTGTCTTGATATGTGTCGCGTTTTGAGAAAACCGGGCATAATGCTTGTGCGTAAATCGTCATCCCAGATTAGCCTGTGCAGTCCGCACAGGCTAATCAGGGACGACAATTTTCGCTTTTTATGGAATTTTTCGTTTAAATGATGTCTCTTCTTAGCGAAAATCCAATTTAGGCGGAAAGTGTCGTCCCTGATTAGCCTCTGCAGACTGCACAGGCTAATCTGGGATGACACTTTACGCACATGCATTATGCCCAGTTTTCTCAGAACACGCCTCACTATGTAAAAGTTAATTTTCGAACATGAAGGATTGTAACAAGATGATTAAAAACTAAACCTGACATACAAAAAAAGGTTTTGTTGTCACAAAAATTAAAGTCTATCCGGGTTAGTTGAAATAAACAACTTTTTACGCCTCAGTTATATAAATTTACCCACTGTTTACTCATTTAAATATATCTTCTAAACGTAGTAGTATGTAAAGAAGTTAGAACGTGTCAGTCGCTCTTCCAATGCTTGTATTAATATTGGTTATAATTAATTTGTTCTTCACCAGCATAATGACTGGTGCGTTTGTCATAGTGAAAATGCAAAGAGCTCGTCTAGGAACCGCCATATTTCGGTTGCAAAGTTAAGACACACTTATACCATTCCGGGTTAATTTCACAGCTGTGAGTTAAAATTAAATGGGGAAAATGCCAATGGTGTAGAAAGACGACTGTGGTATTTGAGACAAGATGCTTAATTATTACAATTTTGGTAAGACAACAAGCCGCGTGAACAACAACAATACCTGATCAATACTCAATAACTGTCCCTGGGATACATTAGTACGTGGATTGATGCACGTCAGACAAAACAATGTGAAGCCATGCAATTTTTTGCTATTTATTCTAGATTTTAGGGCATTTCGCCCTTGCACAACCCGTTGTTAAGTACATAATCTCATAAAATCAAAAACAAAGCTAAACAGTTCTACTACGGTAATATGTATCCATATAAACACATTAAAAAACAAATAGCACAGAAATTAATTAACAAAATGTGCCGATTGCCGTTATTTGTAACCACTGTCTGTCAAAACATTTTATTACAATTTCAGCAAATTATAATAATATAAACGTGTTTCTGTGTGCTTAAAGAAAATAGTTAAATTGGTTGCATGTTTTTTAATGTTAATGCTATCTTTGTTATACCATCTAGTAACAGTCAAATGATGAATAAATAAAATAGCAACATATACGATGAATTACAAATGAATGGTCCTTTGTATTAAGTAAAAATGTTCATGTAACATACTAATACTATTACGTTCAAAGACGACGATTTTTTTTCATTTTATTATGAACTTTATACCATCAATATAAATCACTTAACGTACTTTTGTTAAACAGGCATTAAAATTCACAACCATTTGCATATACATATATACAGCTAACGATATAACATTCGTCTAAACGTGGAATGCAATAACACAACGCACCCCTTATCAATATGGATCCTAATACCCACTATTACTTATGCCTTCATCAATCAACGAAATCTGTTAAACTAAACAATCATATAGTTATATATTTAAGTACCAGTCTAAACAAACAATAAACTAACCAATCTATCACATTATTCAATAACGACAATTCTAGTGAACTTTAAAGACACTTAACACGCTTTTAAATCGTCTGTCCTCAACAAAAGTATACAAAGGTAATCTGAGTTAAACTGTGTGTAGATATCAGTCTTCATATTAATTTGTATTTATACATGTATAATCTAGCATTTTGCATTAAAACACTGACGTCCATTTATACCCGAAACATTGTTTTAATTCAATTTACATACAATGTTATTAATTTGTGATATAATGTATCAGAAAAATATCTGAAACACTATTAAAGAGATTTAAAAAAAAGCCCAACCAGTAAAATCGAATGTACCTACCTACCTTCAAGTTGAGGTCGTGCACACGTAAACATTCAGTTTCAACATCTAAGGAATTGGCGATTAACTTTACAATACAATATTTATTGTATTTGAAGGCAGAATTGTTATTTAATTTTATAATCAAAAACATTCCTTCAAATATCACATTATTCAACATTTAAATCTAGATTGAACATAACTGGTACTCGAAACCCAGAACAATTAGTAAGTACATACATTATTGTATTATTGCAAGACAAAAAATAATATTGTAAAACAATATCACATGGAGAAAAAGATAAATGCAATATACTCGTAATGAATTCATAATCTTTTATATATAACAGCATGAACATTTCTAACACTAACACAATCACAAACTTAACTCTTCTGACTTAAATTTTCGATTGTTCACAAACAATCATCATATGTGAGAGCCCTTTCGATACTAATCAACGAAAACGTCAAATGATTAATTTAAGCACCGTTTGTTTGGGTTGCCACAGTCCCAAATCTCAATGACATGACAAACAATGTGGGTGCAATGGAAGTAATTTAATTAAATTAATGACCTAGGGCGTTTGACTCATGAAGCTGGGACTATGAATGATAATAATGTGTTAACATTATGAACCACCAAATTGTGTATACATTTATTTCCCAAAACAATACTTTTTATCTCGAGAAATGTTTTATCAAACTGAATATTGTCAGTGCACAATGCAAGTTGTGCTGACACGATATTTGTGCCCAAAATAATTGTATTTCGTTCGTGTAAATGTGTTTACAATTCTACTGGTTCGTTTAATTCGTTTGTATAATGATGATAATTGAGCAATAAGTACTTATGGTTTCTCGAAACAAAACTGACCCTATTTAACATTATGTGTATATGTCAACTATGGCATGACCGGTTAGCATCATAAGCGGCCATAACTTTGCTTTCGATTTTGAAGAAAAACATGCACAACAATATAACGGTTTTAAAAGTAGTATACTTGCACATCTCGATGTTTATCGGTTAACTGGTTAATTAACCAATTACTATAATAGATTACCGGTCAATAATTATTGACTCGTTGCATATCTAATAAGAACTTTTCAATGACTATAAGAGTTAATTATCTTTAAGTTTGTATACGAGTTAATGCTGTTTTAATTATAAATGATTATTTAATAAATAATATAATAAAAATAATTATTTAATGATAATACGTGTTAATTTTCTTTCAATGATTATACCAGTAAGTGATCCGCTTAAATGTGTTACTTGTTAACGTATTTGATTGTGTTATAAATATATTGTGGTACAGACATTGTTGGAATCTATAATGCTGTTGAATCTGATATGTCTGCAGCCCAATTTCTCGGACCATCTGACAGTTGATCAGCTTGGTGGCGCCGGAAACACTAAACTGATACCCGTACCACCAATGCGTTGGTGTTTGCCCGCTTGAGCATAATTTAATTTTCAAAAATCCTCCCTATTTCCAACAAATGTGTGGAAATCATGCTGTGGTGTTACTCGGCTTCATGTGACACATCGAGTTATCAGACCTTGAGGAAGGTGCACTGCTGGACGGTTTGGAGCCCTCTGCAAATATAAAAATGATATCTGCATAAATATCAGGCATTATATTAAGCTAAATAATCAGAATATTCAATGCTATAATTTGTAGTCAATGGGCCTCTTGGCATTTATAACAATATTGACGATATAACTCGAAATCGCTCACCTTTGTAGTATTTTTGAGAACGGAACAGGTTTTTTTTTACAATGACTAAATTAACCAAGTGAATCCCGGGGTTTGCCATGTTCTAACCTAAAATCATTATTTGAACAAACTAAGTAGAGGACCACTATACGATAGTACATACAAAATATTACATATTTGAGACTTGTGAGTTAAGAGAGTATACTTTTTCAAGTTTTTTTGTTAATAAAGTCTATGGGAAAAAGTGACCCTAAGGGAGAGGCCAGTTACGATTTTATGAAACTTTGAAGAAAAAAGTAATATGGTGTAATAAACCAAATATTAAAACTCTGAGTGTCGTGGTTCAAAAGAAATATAATGATATAATCAGTATTTGTATACAAAGCATTTACCCAAAGTGGTCAGCTCTAATCCCAGGATTATGATTCAACAAACCTTCTAGAAAATAACAAAACAATGTTGCATACTAAACATTGCACCTCCGAGTCTTTTTCTGTCAGAAAAGCCATTTGTTTTGCAATAAATTTGCTTATAAAGTTTATATTAATCATGTGAACTTTAGAGGTCTGATCTGAACAAACTTGGTACAGAACCACTACATGCTGCTGATAACCCGATTTTAGTCTCTGGAAACAGAAGATTTTAAAAGTTGTCTCTATAAGCATATAAGGAAATAAAATAACCCCCTTGACGGGACCAATTTTACAAAAGTGGCATGTTTGAACAAACTTGATAGAGAACGACCATACAGTGTTGCAAAACAAATACCAAATTTAGACTTTTTTTAAGTCCAGAAATGTTATAAGGTGACAAATTCTAAATAACATCCTCTAGTCTTTATATTTACGAAAGTGACCAACTGTCTATAAAATACAGGACAAAACGAATCAAAACATAACAAAAATGATCTAAACTTGGGTAACCAAATTGGAACGGTCAACTCAAAACATGAAGGATTTGCAGTTAAGTACTCAGTTGTTTAATATGCACCACATCAACAGAATAACAACTTTCTTAGGCACAACGAAACAAAGTATTGAAATTGTTGACAAAATTATTAAAAATTAGTATCACATAGTACACATTTTATGAAATTATTTTTCTATGTTATGCAATTCTTTATAAATACCGCGACCTTTGGGTGCGGCTCGTAATGTTATATACCAGTCGTGATATTTTAATCAATATAAACTAATAATTGTAAAAATACGGTATTTTAGAACTTTTCTTTTTTCGTCATTCGTGGTTTACAGTCCCTTTAAGAAATAACTCTTTTCTAAAATTCTGCTTAAGAAGAATATAATACGCGCTTTATTTAAAATGTACACGCGGTTTCAAAACTTAGACTTAGCCTATATAATAATTGTATTTCTTTCACGGATATCATTGGATTTATTTGAACGTTCTTGGATAAATTGTCCATTATATAGAATTTCTGTAGAGAAACACATAGTTATCATTTTGGATAGGTCGCCGTGGTTTGATGGATATGGTGTCCTTCTAGCGACCGGGAGGTCATAGGTTCGATCCCCACTGTGGGAGCGTTCTTTAGACAAAGACATCACGGACTAGTTCTACACATGTAGGCCCAGGAAACGTACTCGAGAGCGTTGCAAATAAGTAGTAACTGTTTTAAATGCAATCGAGCTAAAAATAAATAGGTTAAAACTAAACTATTTATGGAAACAAAACAGTTATCATTTTTGAACTGCTTACCGGTCCTCAACTTTTCTCCCCACACCTCCAGCAGGTACTTCAGGACGTCAATATGTTTGCGGAACTCCATCGTGTCGCCTCCGGCCCCGACGGAAGACGGGCAAAGCAAAACGGGTCCCAGGCAGGTTGCCAGTTGGTCGAGACCCATTTTATTCCTCTCACTCTTGGCAGCAATTTTGTGCAGATGGTTCAGCATCAGTGACATTGTATCCTTAAATCACGTAATTCCATTTTAAAATTATAGTTGCAATAAATTAGTGTAAAGTGATGGTGTATTATTTCTATATGTTTACATATGGGTGATTTGTTAAGCCATACAATGGCATATGCAATACACGGTAACACTGGACCACCATGTTTCTGTTGTGTTATGCTTACTTTTCCTTTTTTTTATACAAATACATAAGAAATATTTCTTGTCCCTCTATCTATACATAGAGCATACACGCACTTCACGTTCTCCTTTAAACATGACGATGGCTACAATTATTGTAAAATACAATTAGATGAGTTTCATTTTTTAAGGCATGGAAATGATTTCGTTTGCTAATCACAATCCTTTGAAAAGCTAGGTAGCTCTAAAAAAAAAAAACGATATTGTGTGTGTCTTAATGCGCATTCGTATGTATGCATTAGTGTCTGTACAAATGTTAAAACACTACGCAAACAAGCAAAGTCATGTGCTTTCCCATTTAGCATGATAATTGTCAAACATTAATACGGAGTACCATGTAAATAGTTCCATACTATATGCCGATGGTTTTCCTATTTGTGTTTCTAATAAAACAGCTTTTCGAAAGCGTATATCATGCTGTTGTTTTTTTACAGCCATTCCTATGAAACCGGAAAACGATCAAGAATTCGATTGTCATTCGGAAGGTGGTCCTTAATATGTCGCTTCACAAAACTCGCACGTTTCTTGGAGAAAGTGCCTTCAAGCTATGATATTGAGCGACAATATATATAAGTGTACTGCATAATGGGTCATGGGGTTAAAATTAGCGAATTTGTTTCATCAACGTTAGGGTTATAATAAGCAAGATTATTTTTGCAGTTGTAAAACTCGATCGATAAACTTCATTGTAAAGAATCAGAGAATGTTTACATACAAAGCAATAACTAACTTGAGTAGCAAAACACAATTGTCATCGCGAGAATGGTATCTCCGAGTATACACTATCAATTAAAATATAAATATTGATAATCTGAAAAGCATCTAACAGAGAAAGTAACATTTTGAAATAAATGGCATTAAACTACGAAAAAAGAATGTATAATACATAATAGTGCATAATACTTTAAGTACTATTACTATTCATGCAGCTTTGGTATCTTCGGATATTGTATTCGTTTGTAGTTCTCAGATACTTTAAGTTAAAATTATTATAATATCTGACAAATGGAATCTTCCAGAAATCACGATCAAACACGACCTTTAATATAAAGCTTTTTCCTAATGTAGGGCATAAATGGATATCACTAAATGCAATGCCAATGTGTAGAATATAATTTAATTTACAAAAGAGAGACCTGTCAATAGAAAGTGTACTTACAATGTAGGGAAAAAGGAAGGACCAGTGTGGGTTTCTCTTTCGAGTTTTTTAATTATATAAACACGCAAACAGTTCTTAATAAATTATAAGTGAGGGTTACGTCGATTGTTTTGCTACTTTTCTCTTTTAGATAAGTTGTCGATTGCACAAATAATCAAATTAATAACTGTTCACAACTGAAACAGACTATTACTATCACTGAATGTGAATACTACTTATACTAATAAACCTGTAATATTGAGACGAAATCTGGCTTGCAAACCTGCGTTCTTCACTATATTAGATAATGTATAAGTGCTCATAAATTATGTATAGTGCTACGGGTGTGTACCAGATTGTGTTTCGGAAAGCTGACGATAATACGAACACAAAATTATCAAGGTACAATTCTACGAACAGTAACCGGATTGTATTTAACAAGCCAAATGATAATAATGACATAATACAAACGCTTTTAATAACTGATTGCAATTGTAACATTCCATAATTAACGAGGAAAATTACAATGCCACAGGTGCTGATCTTATAAGATATTGGATATATTACAATACAGTACAGCATTTTCTATAACTATGCTACAGATGCCCACCTGAGTTCAGTTTGGAAATCTCAAGATAATATGAAATAAATTACCATCCCCCTAGTGATAACCCCATCTGATTTTGGAAAACAACAAGATCATACAAGGAATATTACGATTCTTCCGATGATAACCTAATTGCAGTTGTGAAAAAGTACGAGATTAAGTATAATACTACGAATGCTGACAGTGTGTTTGAAAAAACTAAAACATTACAATTCTAAGGAAGATGACCTGGTTAAATGTTGCAATACGCCGATGATACTAAACCCAATGAAAACGAATTGCTACCTTGTTGAGTTATAACAAAAACTTAGGTAATACAAACTGACATGCTAGCTGTGCTTTTCTGCCTGAACCGAAGGCTACAATAATGTATAGGAGGTGTACCTGATTGGATTTCGGAAGGCACTCCAGAATACTGAGCATGAGTTTGGCGCTCCCATCGGGGTCACCCGGAAGTCGAACACTCAGTGCATCCAGCATCATCTGATAGAGGGCGTTGGTGACGAGCGGTTCCGGAAGTTCCCGGAGGTAGTCCTTCAACACTCCTGGCGAAGAAGTAAATGAGGTATTGAATATTTAATTACATAGTAAATCTTAAAACACGAAGTTTGAGTTTCTGATTCAAGTACAATAGTTTCAACAACCCCCTCTCAGTCTATAGATTGACTGTTTCAAAGCGGTGACCCAGTTTTATTACCATTAATGATTACTTAATTCTGAAATGTTGTTTTGTTATTTGGCCGACCGGTAATAACTTAACACCATTGTGCTTATTCGACGAACAGCATTCTCTTTGCGTAACTGTGGTTTGATTGTGTTTGTTTAATATTTATTAACTCAATTATATACACACGGAAGAATATCACATATAACGTTAACAGTTCATTTGACACAAATGAACTACATGTAGCATGAAAAATTAGATATATATGCTAAACAATAAATCAAGACAAAAAATAAAAAGAATTGAGAAAAAAAACTCGAGGCTTATGTTATATCTCTTTTTGATCATTCTAAACTCCAAAGACTGAAAATGCTTTTCAGACGTATAAAAGTAGTTTCAAAATAAACGTAATAAACATTGAACTATTAACGAGAAAAAGGAACAAAATACTGTGAAAATTAAGACAAAATATGTACAATTACGAACACACTTATTGTTTTAACTAACTCAATACATAATCAAGCAATTTTAAATTAAATATATATGTGCTGAAGTGAAAGAAGTATAGCAATCAAGATCTGCTTTTGGAGAAGACAAGACCCGTTTATGAGACCGGGCATTGTAAGTAACTTTCGGTCTGTTACTTGTTATAAAATATAATTAAAACCTGGGACTTTTCGAATGTAAGACTGAACATGTGTGAATAAGATTTTAAAAATCATATGATTAGTCTTTTCTACCGAGAATAACGAGTTGCAAAAATAAAGGTTGAAAAGCGGACATAGTGTCAATGAGGATTATTCTCTTGTTTTTCAAAGTAAGCAGGGCATTGACGGAAAATTGACATGACTATTCGATCGCACAACAGTGACGATATGGACGTCTAGTTATTTCAGTGTAAGCATCTACACTGCAGTTGTAAACGTCAATTATAATAAATGTAGTTGATACTTGTATTTATTGAATTTTTTCGTGCCTCAGAAAGTTGTTTTTCTACAAACAAAAAGTTTAATAAAATTGCAATTAAATCATATTTTAATATCTTAAACTAAATTGCAATTAAATCATCTTGTATTATCTGTAATTAAATTGCAATTAAATCATCTTGTATTATCTGTATCTTTAATTAAAATGACGTCAAAGGTGTAACATGTACTGAAAATGTAACAGCCTTTTGCTATAGATTATCTTCATTTACATATTCAGTGACATTAATCATAGTGGTAAAACCCTTTTGGCACATTTGGCCATATTGCTATTAAGGTGTATACCAATGTATGTAAGACATTGAAGCATCACCATGGTAACACAATTGATTTACTTAGTGTCGTTTCTTGTCAATTCCAATAAGCCGTTCACGATCAAACACGACCTTTAATATAAAGCTTTTTCCATAATGAAGGACATAAATGGATATCACTTAATGCAATGCCAATGTGTAGAATATAATTTAATTTACAAAAGAGAGACCTGTCAATGGAAAGTGTACTTAAAATGTAGGGAAAAAATGAAGGACCACTGGGGGTTTCTCTTTCGAGTTTTATAATAATATACTGTGATAATTATGTGAAAATATTGATATTCAAATGAGTAAGCTTCGCTTATTTCGTTTTTTCAATATTTCTCAAAGTAAATCAATACACGTCGAATATAATTTAAAAACTTAGAAGGGAATGAATTATGTAAGTAGCAATTTTAATCAAACTGACTGTCGATAAAGTTACCAGTGTTTCCCAATAAATATAAAATCTCATACGACTTAAAGAACTGTGGGAATTCAAAAAAAACATAACTTGCGTGTTTAACTTCTCGATGCATTTTTATAATTCAATGATAAGAGTCTCCCAATTATACAATAGCCAATTATACAATTTACACTGTGACAGCTCAGTTTCCTTTTGTAGAAGCTAACGAAAAGAAAATTCGTAAAGTTGTATTTGTATGCATCTTTTAAGATTGTTAATGTCGTCAACGTTGCACGAATGTACAAATATAACTGTGTATCTAATCGACCCTACGTTTTGTGTGAAATGTTGATCATGAAAATGTATCCTTCTTTTTGATAAATAAAATAGATAATTAACATAAATAAGGACATCCTCTCTCTCTCTCTCTATATATATATATATATATATATATATATATATATATATATATATGTGTGTGTACATTTTGCATATGAGCATCCAAGTTCAATTGGAAATGAATGTCTAAGGAAATACTTAATTATTTTAAGTTAAACTTGGGCCCATGATCTCACAGATAGATAACTGTAGCAAACCGGAAACAATCTTCCATTGAGGTGACCGGTAAATTCAGAACCTTGTATATTAATATCGATTTGGACAAAATAATTGAATATACAATGACTAGACACGTACTTAAAGGACGCATACGTATAACACGTGATCATTAGTATAATCAGTTCATAAGCGATCATTAGAACCGCACTCACTGTCCTTAATATCATTATGTTCATACTTCTAGTGTGAAGTGTCATATTTCTGATATTGGCACGTTCTTAAAAATATTCGTTAAATACCATTTACACATTTACGCGTATTCGAAAAACTTTTTTAAATGTGTAATTATCGAAAAAAAAGACTTTGTTCAGCTTTGTTATTGTGTAATGTTTTTCGATTTTAAAATACCGATTTAGAAAGTCCTATAAAACTATATATGTCTTGGTATTAATGTAGTGAGTTAGGGTATGTTACATTTTTTTTCTCGCGTTTTAGGGTAATTTTAGTATGCAATCATGGACACCATGTGGGAACCAAAACAGTCAGATGGCTAGACAGTGAGTTCAAACACACCACTGATAAAAGAAAGATATATCGTTTTCTGGAAAATGTTAGGTCACCAGGTTATTTTTTCTCATGAATAATTGACAGTAAGTCTTAGAATATTCGAACTGCTAGAAGCCATTCGCTATGCCATAAACCTACGTAAACTATGTATATCGTACTCCCCCATAAAAATCTCATACACATGAATAAGGAATACGAACGGCAATATGATTCTACAATATTAGCGGGAGAGGTTTCTGAAAATAAACCAAATTTTGAAAATAGGGAAAACGGAAATATGTTTCCCACGCATATTGGAGCTCAAATTCCTTATTCCGAAATAAACTTTCAATTGCTGCTAGTTTTTTTGTCAATTTTCTTAAAACATTTTTAGTATGGTTCAAGTTTTGAACTATTTCTGTAAAATGCATGTATTAAATTGTAAAAAAAAGAAAAAGAAAAGAAGTAGAAAGCATATATCCGGTTACATTTATTTTTTCGAACGCCTCAAATATGATTAATTTTCATGTTTGATATAAGTAAAGGAGTAATCAGGATTGTAGAAAGCTTGATAAAACAAAAAGGAAATTCAATGTTACTTTCTACTATGTTGAAATTAACAACATGATGTAGGATTAATGTTCTTCCCTTTCGAATGAGAAGAAATCATTCGTTTAATGTTTTGACTTTCCTAAAGCAGAACGCTAATTCTTGAAGATTCAATAAGCCTTATAATACAATTATGTAACCGTTTTACTTGTGAATGAAAATTAATCAAATATCCATTCCAGATTTAAGTAACACACTCTACATTTTATTACATAATATTGATAAATAATTTTTAACAACGCGGATTCATTATCATATCTGCAAAACGGTTTTTGTGCGATTGATATATTCTGAACAAAAGTACAACCAAAGAAGCAGAATAAATTAGTTTCCTCTCAGCATTTCTCTTATAGTCATAGAACGAACATTTGCTCAGATAATATTAACTTTAAAACTTAAACGAATTAAAAAAAGGTAACATTTACCTCCCATTTTCTTCATTAAAATACTTATATACAACTAGAAACATTGTTATTGCCTTCACATAAGTTATTTTGATAATCGCAATTTTACTTCTTTGGAACCAATCTTATAATTCAAGCCACATAAATGTGAAATGAATCATTGTTATTCAACGCAAAGGCTATTTTCCACGCCGAATCACCAAACACCTCTTCTTTATGCAATGCTATGGTATAACCCATTCTACCTAGTCTGTTGTAACACTTAGACTCGACCATTAGTTAAAAACCGCAGCGCTTGTGAAAATTCGATCTTTCTTGAGCTGGTTGCACATACGAGTAAGTCACTGATTTACGCAATTCTACATTTGTCCATCCTCACTCATTTACTCATTGTAACGCGATGCTTGCCAGATTTTGTTAAATTTCAGTGTTGGCGAATTTAACGAACTCAATTAGAAGCCTACATCGTTATGGCTGGGACTTAACAGCGTCTGGAACACCGTCAGTCGGTCAGGTCAAATGGTCTACAGAGTCTGCGTAATTGAATGTACCAGTATTTGCAGAACACATAATTATGTGTATCATCATAGTTTCGATGAACACACTTCCCTCTTTGTCAAGGGGGATATACATTATGTACTTCTATTACCCGCCGGGGGGTCTATTTCATACAAATCGTCCCAATCGTCAAATGTTTATGCTAAACCTTTAAGAGAATAAATTTTGTGGTTTAACATTTTCTTGGTGTGTGTCGTTGAATAATAAGATGTATTCTTCCAACAGGCAAATGTAATATAATGTATTGGAGTGGTTGTTTCTGTTCATCAGCAAGTGTTTCCACAGAACAGCAACAGTAATATTGGTTTCAAGTTCTTGTATTATTTCTCTAGTATTAAAATGAAAGGAAAAGAAAACTTTAGAAATATTGTTAACACTTTCTGCGTAGATTGAGTGTGTTCTGCCTTCAAGTTCTCTGTGATTATTGGGATATGCTATTTAACAAAGTATACGATTTTGGTTATGATCAGGATCACCGCCTTGATTTATTACTGAGCGTTTACAGGAGTCAATAGTTTCGGTAATTCACTGTTTCTGTAAACTACATTGCGTCCTATGACACGACAACACATACGTACAGCAAAGCACATCTTACATACCTGTCACCACGTGTATATCAGAAACATTTTCCGAAGATAGGTCGACTTGCGCCGAGTTCTTCTCGAATGCCTCCCGTAGCTGCGACTTCCGGCGAGACGACCCGCAGAGTCGATATATGCCGACGACGTCCAAGCCGCGACGCTCAATTTCCGCTACACTTTTAACCACCAAAAGAGGCACATGCATGTTAAGATTTTCGCGCCTAATAACGGTATCTAAATCGACACCAAAACACCCTTCATGTTTCACATTTGGCAATCGTTGTAATATTTCTTTGGGTTCCTTATAAAGCAGTGTTACATATAATAGACCTTTTGGTTCCATTTTTAATGCTACGTGTTTCTTTCGGTTTGGGTCGGCAAACCCGGGTAAAAAAATAGAACCATGAAAACACAACCTATGTTTATAATTGGGATCCCAATTATATATTAGGAAAGAAACGTCTTTCGCGTTTTCTAAATCAATGTCAAACGCCTCGTCCCAATCAAAATTCACAGCACCGGTTCGCACCATGGTCCGTGCCTTATTTAAAGAATCTACAGAGATCACGCAGTATAAATCACGCAAAGTCATCTTCGTGCACTTAAGTCCTTGGCCGCACAACACGTGTACACACAGAACGCCGTCAAGACCGTTCGATCTCGAGAACTCGTTCCGCTTCTTCAAGTCAATCTTATAGCAATCGAAATCCCCGTAGGAAATTTGCAGCGGCCTCTTGGCCAGCTGGAGATCGCGAAAGCGGCTGGCCGAGGTACGCGTGATTGCCCGGCCGTTCGTATCGAAGGACATGCTAGGGTCCAAATTTGATATAGAGCTAGATGAGGTAGTAACGGTTTGGACTCCCTTTACGAGACCCTTCGTTGATGTGTGCATAACAGGTCTTGAGTATTTAGGTTCCTGGACGACAGTGGGATCAATACTGGTGTACGGTTCGTCTAGCTGATATGTTTTGTACGATGTTAAACAGTCCGCACTATGTTTCCGGAAGAGTTTTTCCACGCGCTGCTGCTGTTGTTGAGGAGTCTGTGTTCCCGATGTAACTTTTCGGAGCGGTACGGGAGACAAAGACTTTGTCAGGAAGCTGTTATTTCCCGCCGCCGAGTAGACTGGACCGTACTCGTCCGAACAATATCCCTCCGAACGTGGAACCGCGACAGTACCTGAAACCACATGGCACATATAAAACTCTAGAATACGGTTCATTGAAATAAGTATTGCATAACCACTGCATGTGTAGGAGAAGGTACACAACAAAAACAAAAGTCTCGTGGGGTATACTAATTACCATTTTAGTCATGCGTTACGGATACATATATAATGAATCAGTTTAACTTGATGCATAGCATTCGTCCAATCTGTTAGAACAGGCAAAACATCAACCTATATTAGATTTCATGACTGCAATCATGTTCGACGTCTTCCAACGATTCATTCATGTGCCATTTCATTGCTCGAATGCGCTTTGAGCCGCAGTGGATTCATTCACGCAACGTGACTTTTCTCACGGATGAATGAATGAACGGCACTACGAAAACGCATTGACATTTTTTCTCATTCAGTATGAAGCGTACTTCGTTTGTTATATAGGCAATAATTAGTCAATTAAAATAGTAAGATGATGTCAATAAGCGAAAGCATTGCTGCAGTTAACTTTTCACGAAAAAGTATCTTGCATTCACGGTTTATTCTCTTTGTTTTTGCTTTTTGATTTGAATTACAATTCTATACGTTTATTGCTTATTCAAAAAGTGTTTTGTGACTAATGTTGGGCTAAGTGCAAGGTTATGCTTGCCATCAACTGGTGTGGGCCCCGAATACTTTGCATTGAACGTTCCGAATCGGTTACGTGAAGAATGCGTTATTTGTATGACGTAACCATTAGATCTTTGACAATAACCGAGTGTTCCAAATGAACAAAACACCAACTAACATGAAAAGGACATCATGCTAGACAAACCCGCAGGATAGTTCAACATACCATGACAAGCACACAGCATACCATGACAACCACACAGCACACCATGACAAACACACAGCAGACTATGGCAAGTACACAACATATCATCACAAACACACAGCATACCAAAACAAACACATACCGCACTATGGCAAGTACACATCGTACTATTATAAGCACATAGCACGTAATTTAAAACCACATCAGTTCAATGACACAGCCGATATATCAATAGTCAAAAGACGACAGACGAGGCGTGTCATAGGTTACGGTTACTTCAGCTTTACTCATTCTTTTACTTCAATGTCATGCTGTGTGTATCGTCATGTATTGTGTATACAAGTGAGCAAGAATGTCTGTCCTGATAATGTTTCTGGAATTTCATTTGTCCTCACTTGTCAAAAAACACATAAAATTAATAGAGCTACAAGACAGTTTCAGGCCTGTGATGCAAAGGAACATGAAAAAATGACAACAAATCGCTTCTCTGGAAAATTCCAAGACATGAACGTTGCTCGGTGATGATGATTATATTGATCCGATATGATGTGGCAAAGAGGTGCTCTTGCATTATCGTTTTTTAAGTAGGATATATGACACAAACAAGAACAGTTGAATTGCATGACATAACACAACGTTTATTTGAAGCAATCCACCGGCATGTGTTTTCAACACGTTTACTGTACTCCAAACGATCCAGGCATTTGTATTTAAAAGATTTAAATCTTCAGATGGAAATATAACAATTAATTTTTGACTGCTTAAGTTTCGTGCGTGCATGCGTTCCGTGCCATGAGCTTGTCAACACATCAGTAGGTTCTGTTTGCAAATCTTCTACAAGTCGGATCGGTGTAAATGCTATTGTTAAGGTCGCATCTTCTACAAGTCGGATCAGTGTAAATGCTATTGTTAAGGTCGCCCCACAATGTATCTGAATGTACCCGAAATGGCATAGATACTTCAACGATTGAATGATCTTTTCTTTTCAATATAAAACATGGCATTCGATCGGTAGCAAATTACACAATACCTAACTTACAATATGTGGATCATTCACATTTTACTGCATACATTGATATTCAGACTTAGATTTTACAATCAATGTACATTTTGCAATAATTAAAGTTTCCAACTGCGTTGCATGTATTGTCATTTTCCTAATACAAAAACACTATTAACGGTTACCCTTATTGTATCATGTATATAATGAGTTTTGCTAGTAGTATTTATTAATAGAATGCTAGCATCTTCATCATTATGATTACGCCTTCCCCTAAAAGTTCCAAAAAAAAACAATGCCTTAAATTAACAGCTGTCATTTTTGTAACGTAATGAGCACAAGCTTAGAACACGAGCTCGTTCAAAAATTCCTAGTAAAACCGTAATTCTTGTTTTGTCAAAATGAGCATTGTTTTTGTTTAATAATCAGATCATATAAACACAATGTGTATGATCTGAGGTCGCCGTGGCGTTGTGGATATGGTGTCCGCCTAGCGACCGGGAGGTCACCGGTTCCATCCCCACTGGGAGCATTCCATCGATCTCGCCAAAAGACAACAAGTACTGGTTCTAGTCCCAGGAATTGGACTCGAGAGCGTTTCAATAAGCCTAAGGTTTTCGATGCAATCGAGCTTAAATAAATAGGTATAAAACTTAAAACTATGATCAAATATACATAAAGTTAAAACTGCCGCTTCACCAGCGAAAGAGAAGCCTGTTTATATCATGTTTTCCTTTATTTATGACAAAGAAATAATAGCCATACAGTGAGACCCCGAAACACATGCACTAGACAAGAAAAGACAAACAATTAAACAGCAAACACGCAAAACTGAATAAAACTGCAGTCGCCGCCCTGGGCCGGTAAGTACAAAGTCAAAACTGCATTGAACTGACAACCTGTTTGTTTGTTCAATGTGTGAATAGTAAATTTTAAAATCAAATCTTAAGCTATACATCTATCATATATTTAAATTTCATTTGGTGGGAATAACACACCCTATATCTGTGTTCTTTCAATGCTCATAAATAAATGCGATTTTTTTTTATGTAGATTCAAACCATGTGCGTGAAACCATGATAGCCTTTCTACGCAATTAAGAAAAGCACTGCACTATTCATACTATTGATTGGTCTTAGTGATTGATTTTATATAAAACACTGTCCATCTGACAGATATTGTTCATCTCCATGCCCCGTGTATGTATTTTAGTAGTACTTACAACAACTACACCATTTTTTTAACAATAACAGCGTGAATAAATAATTCAAAGAAAACTCTTCGCGCTTTGTCATTCATATTAGTATCGATCTTTGTTTAACCACTGGTTGAAGATAAAACCATAACTCATATTTATGAAAACCAATTTTTCTTTCACACGTGACGCAGTCTTGGACACTGCCTTTTATATTGACTCTAGAAACAATACTTCATTTCAAATTTTAATGTGCTTAATTTGTGATAACATTATTGTTGAACGTTCGCAGTGTAATTCTTTAAGAGAACTGTTTATTGCTGTGTGAACACGTAATTGTATGGTTCAACTTTTGACTATTGTATCAAACCATATTATACAATAATTCGAATTGCAAGCATTTCCGTGTGTATGTTTACATAATTTACACAATATAAATTAATATACACAACACTTGAAATCTAAAGTTTGTTAATACAGACAAGATATGTTTATATACTAAGTTCCGTATTGATATATTTCGCTTTGCACGTATGCACCAAACTCAACTTTTTATAAACCGTTTATTTTCAGCATGTTTCTAACAAACGTTTCTACCCTTAATTGGTTATACATATTGACATTGATGATAAGTATTCACTTTTGCCTTTTGCCAACTACGCTTTCAAGGTTGGTAATTTCAACTATGCTCTATTTTAAAGTGCGGTAGTACAACTACGCTGTCAAGGGTGGTCGATATCTCTCAGAATGTCGCCGTGAAATGGCCGTCATAGTTACATTAGTTAGTGACACTATCCTGCTAAGCACGTACACCATCGATAAGCCTAAAATTACACGTCATGAAATGATGTATGACTCATGAAATAATATTGAGTGTGATGTGCGATGCAAAAAGGCAATTCTGCGCCTGAACAGATATAATAATGGTGTGAATTGTGTGGTCTGCCTGACAATAGAGCTGATTCAATTAAGTCGCGTTCTGAGAAAACTGGGCATAATGCATGCGCGTAAAGTGTCCTGTCAGATTAGCCTGTGCAGTCCGCACAGGCTAATCAGGGACGACACTTTCTGCTTTTTTGATATTTTTTTTTAAAGGATTTCTCTTCTTGACGAAAATCCAGTTTAGGCGAAAAGTGTCGTCCCTGCTTAGCATGTGCGACTGCACAGACTAATCTGGGACGACACTTTACGCACTTGCTTTATGCCCAGTTTTCTCAGAACGCGACTCAATAAAACACACAAATGATGCATATGCGAAGAAATTTTACTATGCGAGTGTAGCCTATCATTGAATTGAAGTATTAACAAAGTATAATTATAATATAATTTATATAATATAATGTTAAAATGTACTATGTGGTAATAAGCAACAGTGCACCTCTGGCTTCCTCTTCACATGTTAGGTACAGCTGTTCTTTGACTTGAAGCCTCATAAACACTCAAAATCAACGAATATTTCGTAAAATATTTCGTTAAATAAAGTTAACCCATAAAAATTCAGTGTTCTTTATAGCAATAGCCAATATTTCAACGCCAGATAGGTCTGGTAACATAGATTTAACGAGATACAAAATGATCGTTTTTATTTTTTGTGAAACATTTTACGAAATATTCGTTGATTTTGAGTGTTAATGGGGCATTTGGTATTTTTTTATTAGTGCCAAATAATAACAAATTATAAATCATAAAGCTTAGATAAGTAGAACACGATAAACATTATGATATATAACAGAATCGTGGACTTTTTGGGAAACAAATTAGAGATGCCATTTGAGAGTAATAAATCATAGAGAAGAATGAAGGCATCATAATTACCACCAATATGTGACTGATTACTGTGAAACCATAAAACCATGTGACGGCCATGCACGTGGTAACATTGGACTTCATTTAAAGCCCCATTAATACTAAAAATTCAACGGAAATTTCGAGAAGTATTTCGTAAAATAAAGTTACCCAATAAAAAAATAATGTTCCTTATAGCAAAAGCCAAAATTTCAAAGCCAGGTGTGTTATGGTAACATAGATTTTTGTAGATACAAAATTCTAGTTTTTAATTGTTCGTGTCACAATAAATTCTATTTTAATTTCCCGCACTGATATCTATTAGTTTAAACTTATTTTATTTCCAAAATAATCACACGTACACTTGACACAAATACACAATATACATATAAATACATCTATTTTGAAAAAAGGGTAGGACCTAAAGTTCTAACAACATTATTAATGGTCTTTCCTTTATCTATTCATACGACATACGAACACAAACATCCATGTTACCAGTCCACATCTGGCGTTGAGATTTTAGATTTTGCTTTTAGAAACACTGATCTTTTATTGGGTAACTTTATTTTACGAAATACTGTATAAACTTTTCGTTGATTTTTTAGTATTAATGGGCCTTTAACGTGATATTTATTTCCAAACTTGTTCCTTCATCACCCTGTTATGAGAATCAACATTAATTAAATCAATGAAATTAAGAAAGAAACAATATGGGTGAAAGATCTATGTTATTATGGAGACGGACTCCATATGTGGAAATTGTTTAATTTTTTAATGCGTGTAATTTTGTACTTTAGCCTCGATCTGTGAAAAGGGAGTTTAATGCATGTGCATAACGTATCGTCTCAGATTAGCCTGTGCAGTTCGCACTTTCTAATCAAGGAAGACACTTTCCACTTTAACTTTATTTTTCGTTTAAAGGAAGACTCTTCTTGACGAAAATCCAGTTAAACCGGAAAGTGTCGTCCCTAATTAGCCTGTGCGGACTGTGTGTGACGACACTTTACGCAAATGCATTTAACCCCCTTATTAATCCCATCAATGTCTATATAAAACAACTTTCATCATCATTCTGACCACTTTGAATATAACGCAACGCATAGATGTGAATTGATATTCGCGCGTTTACAATCATCAAACTAACTTTAAAATCAAACCTGCTGTTAAAGCAATTTACGTTTAGCTTTACACGGTGCAAACATGGTTGAAAAAAGCCCCCATTATCTCCAAGTCAGCGTCGATGGAAGACGAGTGAAACGACCGCATAATGGTTAATGCCTCATTAAATGCGATCAAAATTACCCTTAACTGTCCGATAATTGTCCTGCAAATGCAGCTAATACGTGTAAACGCCTGTTTTGTCGAAACCACCATGTTGCATGCAATCGAAACCAGAACTTGTATCACGCATTAAAGGGAGACCGTACGATTTTGTCAAATATTTATGAATTAATATAAAATGTGTAAACAACTTTTATTCATATATTTCAATATAAATTAAAATAAAAGTTAAGAAGGACATGTGTCGAACAATGCGAAATAAGCAAGATATTTAATTCTGAAATCGAAAAAGGCTTCCAGCCGAATTCGCCAGCATATATATCATGCACGTACAATGTGAATCTGAATTTAGTTTTAGTGCAGATTCGTTCATACGACACAAAGACACAATTTTTTTTCCTAGCAAATACGAGTAAAAGTGTCGGCATCGGCTTTAACCAGCGCTAACTTGTATTTGCTGCATTTTATGAAATTCGTCTTCAATATAGAATTTTTCTTGCCTATTTTGTGTTATTGTAACATATTTTTATCAACGAATTACAATTTAACACATATGAAAATCGTATAGTCTCCCTTTAAAGGGGCATGTTCAAACATTTTCGAAATTATTATTTTCCAAGTTTGTGTCACAGATTGAAACAAATTTAGAACACTGCACACCAGTGAGCAAAATTTAACTTATGATGTAGACTCACACTTAAAATTCCTTTTTTATGAGTAATCATCATAAGAGATTGATAAAATTATCAAGCACTTCGATTTAATAATTTGAAGAGCGCCCGCTGTTCTCCTTGTATATCGTATATTTAACCATGAATATTCAGCTGTTGTTTTTGTTGTTAGAGTGTGTGTTACAAAACAATAATGCTAAAAAAGGTTTTTGTTTTCCCTAACTTCTCACAAAAATAGGGTAAAGAGGTCAGTTACATTGTTTTCGCTAACCTTTTTTCACTCTAAACGAGTTATTTCTCACTTTAATAAGAATGTTCAATTACAGAAATCTTCCCAATCGTAATGCTACATTTTCTTTTTTGGTAAAAGGTTTATTTTTGAATATACGTGATAGTAACAAAAATAATCGAAAACTCCTCCTGTAATACAAAAAAGGTTACGATCGTAACGAAAAATTACGGTCGGGTTGGTTAAAATGAACACATTTTTACGCCTTAGTTATCTACATTTCAAAACTTTTTACACATAGTATTATAATTTCTAAACTTGGTAGTAGAGTATAGTAGTCAGTTGATGTCCTTCAAATACTTTTGTTAATATTGGTCATGAGCAGTGTGCGTGTTCTTCACCAGCATTTTGTGAATGGTGCCGTTGACATAGTGATAATGCCAAGAGGTCGTCATGGTAACCGTCATATGTGTCGCGTTCTGAGAAAACTGGGCATAATGCATGTGCGTAAAGTGTCGTCCCAGATTAGCCTGTGCAGTCCGCACAGGCTAATCAGGGACGACACTTTCCGCCTGAATTGGATTTTTGCTAAGAAGAGACTTCATTTAAACGAAAAATGTGATAAAAGCGTAAAGTGTCGTCCCTGATTAGCCTGTGCGAATTGCACAGGCTAATCTGGGACGACACTTTACGAACATCCATTATGCCCAGTTTTCTCAGAACACGACTCATATTGTGCTTGCAGTCTTGAGACACTCTTATATCAATCCGGGTTCATTTCAGATCTGTGAGTTGGAATTTACTGTAGACGACTGTGGTATATGCGACAAGGTAATACATTATTATTTTTTTTGCAAGACAACATGCCGTGTGACTGATAATAATACCTGATAAAATTCCAACATAAAATTCATAGTTTGACTAATGCTTTATGAGTATAACTGTTTCTATAACATGCTGGCATTTTATTATATGTGTTCTTGTCAAACTTGATCAATACAAATTATCAAATACTTTGATATTCATTACCGCTTTTAGCGTAGATCATCGTGCAAATAGTTAAAAACAAATGGTCTTCTACATATGTCATAAAAATGACTAATGCATCATGTTTATTAAATGTATTTGTTAGATCTGTTATAAATGAAAGAAAACAAATATAAAATACTTCTCGTGCTGCATCTATTTCATTACAATTTAGCAACGACTGGCATTAACTTTACACTATGCGGACTCATCGTTAAAGGTTACATTGTAAACGTGGTTCGCACATAAGAATGTTATTTCCGTCATGGAATCGCTAACGACATACGTTGATGTAATTATAAGCATTCTTAAGTGTTTCTGTTTATGGAGGAATTCTGTATTATGATCTTCTTTTCCAGAATCGTGTATCGGTTTCTTAAACAAATGTTGCTTGGACTTACAAGAAATTTTCATTGCAACTTATTATTTTGATGGTATTTCGACGCTTAAAATAATTCAGGATTGTAATTACTATGTTAATTATTTTAAACGTTTTCACAGGATGTTGCCATACGGTTTCTTGACTGACTTTACCCATTTTAAGTTGGTTTTGTGATTGTGTTTTTACCGAAATTGCGATTATACATCGATGAAATAATGTTACAGTTATAAATCTACCAAAGTATAAAATTATTGAAAAGAATGCGCAAAAGTGTAAAAAAACGTATGTAATAGATATGCGCTGAATAATTTATCAGCTACATACGGAATATCCTGTTACATGTCTTTGTTCTTTTGTTGTTTTTTTCTGTTTTGTTTTGCTTTTATTTGAACTTGTTTAAGTACATGCTTAACAATGAAAATACTGTGAAACGTCTGACAACTCGAACTATAATTAATTCATAACTATATTTTGTAAGTTCAACATATTAAATATTATATAAAATCCACACGGACATGCCTTGATTAATGTTGAAAATTCAATAACCAGACCATAGTAACAAAAAAGAAGAAACCTTTATTTTGAAATTAACTGTTCTATGCACTCGTTTTACCCGTATCTACTCGTTTTTTTAAACATTTCAAAAAATTGCGCACGGCAACATATATTTTTGTCTGTTTCTGTGCATGTGCTTTATAAAAACGTTTAACATAGAATTGAATTTATTTGGTGGAAATTCAATTCTTAAATTTTCTTGTTATATCCATTTGCATCGGTGTAGTTACTAAATATATTAAGCTGATAGTTTGCACATCTACGTAAGATGTATACTACTTTATGTTATTTCTGAGGTTACAACACCGAATGTCATAGCTTTCATTGATATCAACTTTGATTACAACTTGCCAAGAAAAACTCCCAGCAAGGCAAAACTAGACAAATCATTTACATCCGTATCAGAGAACGCTTTATACTTGATACTTCTTAACCCACAGGATTTGTATGCAAACTGCAACATCAATTAGTCATGCTGACACTATCATGAAAGATTAAGCCCATGTGTCTAAGCCATTGAGTAGAAGCATTAAGGACGTCGTTACAATTAACTGACACGGTGTGACCTGACTTGATCGATTTGGCTTCTACCAACAGCAACGGTGCTGCGTGAGGAAAACATATAGGTTCGTCGATAAAAGTCATACTGTTTGAAATGTGGTTTATAAAGACACATATAGAAAGTACAATCGCAGTCTTTTATAATCGCATTATAATTATGTCAATGAAAAACTTACCAGTCATTCAAAACATACACAGACGAATGGAATGCAATGAATTGACTCAATAGGTCTATTTAAGGACTTTGCTATTGAAATGTTATTGCAATGATTTGTCATTCAAACAATGAGAATATCTTTGTAGTTCGTTACTGCAACTTTATGACAGTAATCACCAAGTTGGTGTCATGTTCAGACAATGTGTGAACATTCTTAGTGTCTACAATGTCATCGTTATATATTGAGGATACCGTGTTTCAATGTTAACAGCACCAACGGCGTGAATTAGATGCAAAGTAATTATAAATGCACGAATGAGAAAAACAATGAACAGGCTCATTAGTAAATAAGTAACAGAGTTCGATAACTGACATTCCAAGAGTAAAACGAATTAATTGCAGCACAAAATATTTGTTTAAAATGTTTGTTTACTGGCCTTTTAAATATTACTGAAATACTGTTTTATATGGTGGCACATTCAATCAAATACAATCGAAGCTTTCTAAAACAAACATTAGAATTTAGGAAAAGATAACATATAGCATGCTTAACAAGATATTGTTATTGTACAGAGACAGGACATATTTTGCAACAAACAAAACCATGCCAACGGTTTTGGTTATTTTATGAACTAAGGTCTACCTGTTGAATACATTCTGACTTTGCTTACAAAATTCTTTCTAACGCATAAAAACATGTAATGGTATTTAGAACAAATATAATGTTTAAAAAGTAATGCAAGGTTAATGAAATATTTTCATAGGCATAGAAAATCGGAAATATTTTTGCATTTGCGATACTTACAATAGTCACTTCCAGTGAACAATTATTTTGGTTACTTAATTTGATTGCACTGCATTATTTAGCAAAAGTAAAAAAAACTAATACTTGAAACTGTTCTTTTAAAAATATAAATCTCAGTTACAGTACAGTTGGCGACAGGCGGCTAAGAACTTGTTTCGTGCAATTATGTACGTGATGATTTATTCAGGAGCCTGAATCCTCTAATCAAGTACAACGTGCACGCAGATATCCGTAGAATAATACAGGAAGGATACTTAAAAAGACTACGACTTAAAACAGTTAACGTTTCTTTCTGGTTATATAGTTTGAAAGGACAGGCCCTCTCATAAAGTTGGACATTACAAGTATTATCATTACATTGTTTTAAAACTGTTGCATGTGTAAATTGACTATTTGTGGAATTTAGGATGGTAGTGCCGATACTAAGTTCAATAAAAATAACAATTGTCTGTCTTAAATAGTTAAAGCAGTTAAATCATACTTCTTGGATTATAAAAAAATAAGTAATATCTAATGAGCTTCAAAACTCTTAAATTATTTTCTAAATTCTTGACATTATTTAGGGTTTCGTAAAAAATTAGGATCGATCTGGTCATCAGAAACATAACCATATTTATTTTGCCTTAACTGCATCGTTACTTATTGACAATAGAGGAATATTGAAACACAAAGACATCACCGGCAAATAAACAATTGCCAATACAATACAGAACAATACATCTGACATCGTATTACAAATATGAATACTGTAGGAAACTGTGACCATTGCAAAGTATCGAGTCTCACACCGAAGAAGCATTTTACATTTGTCATCTTGAGCAGGTCGTTATTTTGTCTGGGTTTAGTTAGGACTTGATGTAATTTGCTTAAATGATTTACATCGAACCTTTCCTGTGAATGTAGGTGGGCCGATACACAACCGACTGCAGTGTTATGCTCAACCAACTCGTCATATGAGAAAAAAAAGGATAATAATTATACCTGATAAAGGATAGGTTGCAAAGTTATTTAATACAAATTAAACTGCTTCACGACACATTTTTAGTTTGATCTTCCTCAATCAATGCCCGCGAAAACAATAATATCGGTAAGGTTTTCGCTATCCAAGTTAATTCTAGCAAGAGTCTTTTGTTTAAATTGTATGACAATCCATTGCATGAGTTTTTAACGAAGTTACTCCAGCAGTTGTGAATCAGCCAGCAATTAAAATCAATAACGTGTTGCATAAACTGGCTGGCACTTAAGTTTTTTCTGTTTAAATGCATTAAATATTAATGGTTAAAATCAATCAATTGCTGTCATTACGTAATCTATAAAATTATGATGAAATTAAGAGTCCAATTCTGAGCTCATCTCATTTGAAAGTCTTCTTAAATTTCTTAAGGGGTGTTCTATGGGTGTTAACGGAACTTAAAATGACTACTTACCTATTTAATGTCATGTTACAAGCCCCTTTGACCTTGATATTTTACCTGTTCACCACAAACTGAATGGGCGTCTCCCTTTATTCCCAAGTAACCAATTTGCTAACCATAACAGAACAGAACAGACTATTATTGTAAATAACTGTCAATTGTAAATAAAGATAATACATGTGCCGAGTAAGACATATATTTATACATATTATTGCATAAACTCTGGCGGGGTGCAGAAACTTGGCAAAAGGAGGGCTTGAACGGGAGAACTCGTGTATTAACAAGGCGATTCAAGTGCCGTTCAAGCCCTGTTATGTGTTTTTCATATCCATAAATTAAAATAATATTGAAAATAATATGTCTTGTTCATTCGATATCGACAAAATAATTCCTAATTTCTTACTTTGCGCGGCTGCATTTCAAATTTGCATTAATCCACTGTTTAAAAACATTTTAAATCGAAACTGCCTATCCGAAGGTAAAGCCTCGTCATGTCTGAAGATGACCGAGTGAAGCATATGTAAAACACAACCTTGAACTGTATGACGTCATATGAAATAATCGAATTATTTTGTCGATGTCGAATGAACAAGACATATTGTTTTCAATGTTATTTTAATTAATTTTGGTAAGTGTGATTTGTTTATGCAATAATAGCGAAAATACACATTTTCTCGGACATGATGCGCACTCAGACAGGAATGGATTTTTCGGGCGCCCGCAGATGATCATACTCTTGAAAACATGTTTTATCCCTATAGTAAACGCAAGTATTTTATTGCTTTGATTTGGTTTAACGACAAGATTTGTGTATTGTTTTCAAGTGCCATTAATTTATACGTTTTCTTCTCTGTATCTCGAAAGAAAACAGCTTGGGTTTCATATTGCATGCGTCACGTTTATGATAAACGCAGACGGTTGCTATAGCCTTACGTAAAAAAAAACACATTGAAGCACAGACGGTATAAATGGTTCAATAATGAATTCCAATGCCTCCGACAGCCGGTATTTTCCCTAGACAGTAAAATAGCTTTTTTGACAATCAGACGACGAATAATAGCTTTTATATAGCGATATCTTTTCCGGGATTAATATATATAACAGCGAGGCGCAAAAATAAACACTTCTAGAGCCGACGTATCCGTAGAAACTCGATCGATTAATATTGGTCCTGGTTTTGAGCATTGGAGTTGTTCTGTACTGAAAAAAGCGGATGACTCATTGAGAGAGCGGAGGCATGAGACACGATAGATGGAGTATTGGCATCTAGCAGACGCATGGTTTGCAAGAGGAGTCGTCGTATGTTTTAGAAGACCACAATACACGGATGTCCATATTTGAAATCATCGGGCTAAGCGTGTATGTTATTTATGCAATTCGGAACGTAAAATACTCGCTGAAAAAATACAAATTTTTGTGTGTCTGTTTTTTTTTGGTACAGACAAACACATGTTACAACAGCAAATCAACATTAAAAAGGTCGTCGAATTGTTGCAGAGGACAAACGGTACAACAATTCCGAAATATGTATTGTTTGTTCGTTCAAGCAAATTAAAACGTTATCTTGGTATTTCACTGACGGGTGAATTACAAGTGTGATGCTTTTGTTAAGGGCGTCGTTAAAAATCTCCCCTTATCGAGCGGCTTTTTTGAAATTTTTAAACATGCATTTCAATTTTGGAGAGCGATAGTATATTTTTATGAAGATTTTGAAAGTGAAACACCCCCAATATACTTTTTTTAATTGTTTCAATCTGCTAAATAATGTATACGCACGTTCAAAATCCGGCATTCTGTAATATGACATTTGTCAACCGGGCACATATTTCACTTTTTTTTCCAAATGTGTTATCTCTGATTATTCCTTTTCGAGTCGCATTTCGTTATACGAGGACGCTGTAAAAATGAGTATTGTTCGCATTTGTTATTTGTGCAAAACTCTTGATAGAGTAGTTGATAAGATCTGTGTATGTTCATGTGGAAATGGTGTATTCGCATAAAGTATGCTGTAAAAACGAAACAAAGAAACATGGTACGCGGTTGTTTTTAAACAAATTTGATATTCATATTGACGCAACAATGCGTCCATTTGCATGTTATTTATGTCGTCGATCAATATATTATATTCTGTCTGCTCAATACTTTTTCCAAAGGTATGTATATGCATGTATATGTATTACACGTCTACACTTGAATGATTTATGACTTATTATTTCAGTGCAACTTTCACATTGTGCTTTTGTTTTCTTTGGCTTGGAAAGTTGACCAGTCTATTTTTAGTCTTCCCAAAACTATATGCAACGATGTCGAGGTGCCCAGACGACAAGTATATTTACTGTTGTGCGATATAATACATGTAACAGGTATAGCACAATTACATGCACACACATATCTCTCTCTCTCTCTCTCTCTCTCTCT
>VMBQ01002339.1:0-67329 GCA_007657795.1 Dreissena rostriformis
AGAACACGCCACATATGACAATAAACATTACCACCAAATTCAAGGCAAATTTTTGCTATTTTTTTAGAATTCAAGGGCCATAATTCAAAAGTACTTAATGTGATCTGGCTGGTTATCAAACAAGAGCTTAGTGCGATGAGGCTGGTGATCAAACTTGGTCAAGATATTATGCTCATGAACATTATCGCAAAGTTTCATGATTATCAGATTTAAACAGTTTTAGCAGGCGCTCCAATAGAACACCCTGTATTAAAATGAGAATATAAACGAGCATACAAATTATTTTGTAACTTCTGCAAATGAGCAAAGGGGAAATTAATGTGTTTGCATTCTATGCATATGAATTTAATTTCAATGTTCATGTCTCCCATGACAGACAGTTGTGTGCTGTCCCAGATAACCACAAACCATACAACCATTATATGATCATCAAGTTTTCTTGACAAGAATAACAAGGAAGTCTTAAATGGTCCATTAAGTTTTGTTATGTCATTAAAGCACTAATATTAAACAGCACTATCAAAAAGCAATGGCTAAAAGTCATTTGGAATGCATGTGGTTACAAAATGGAACTGAAAGGTTAAACAATCACAAGATTGATATATAATCTCAAGGAAGAGTTTCACAAATAGCAAATACAAAACTATCAAGTTTCAACACTGTCACCTACTATAAGAATGATCTTATTTCTTAAATATATACTGTCACCTACTATAAGAATGATCTTATTTCTTAAATAGTCTACCTTTATATAATTATTATCTTAATTCTGGAACTGTTTCATCTTAGATCTTATGATTATTAAAACCTATATTACACATATCAGCAAAAAATTCTCCATATAGGCTCAATAGATTAACAAGGGACAGAATTGTCACAAAACCAGGTTTTCAATTTCAAACAGTTTNGTGAAGAGCTGTTGTTAACAGATCACCAAATATTTACAGTTGCTACAACAGACCAGAAAGTTTAGAAAAATAAATATTTTAATACATCAAAACAAGTTTTTTTGAGAGATTTTGAGGTCAAGTTTAGGTGATACCCTTGGCCACATTACATAAACAATGGTGTGATACATGTAAGCAAAATCTTCAGTGTAAAAGCGTGGTCTTTTTTCTAATGTCTACAAAATTGTGTAAATAGAAAATTATGCATAAGAAAAACAAAGTAAGGACATAACTCTACGACTACATGTTCAATATGAAAAGCTGATACAATTATGTGTGTGCACAACAGACATTCATAGTGACATACATTTTACATGATATTATGTCAGAAAAATATCTACAAGCACCTGGGATGCACATAGAAAATTCAACGAAGAAAAGTGTTTTTTAAACAAACAGGGGCAAATAACTGTAGCATGAATTATTTGTTCAATCCTTTATATAATCATCAAGTAAAGAAGTGACATTCCAGGCAGGGCAGCAAAACTGTTGTGCTAAAACTGATTTTGTTCTTTTGTCATCAACTTTCTACATAACAAAATATGTTTATGTTAAATTTATGTTAAAACTGGAGCCATATACTCATTTTATCTCAACACACTAACAACTTTGAACTTTCCTCAATAAAACGCTGAAATTGTCAATTTATAACCCCTGGTTCATTAACGTGAGCAACTTCACAGTTGACATCCAAAGTCTACACAAACAAGCTGAGACTTTTATTGCCATCTATAGACATAAATTACACAGCTTTAAAACTGGCCATGCAATGAGATAAACATTATTGTAAGTCATTTTTATGGCGAAAATAAAGCAAATAAAGCGTGCAATTTGATGTCCCACATCTGTACCACACCACATGCTTCTAACAGCATGCCATGTATCTGATTTCAATCTATTTTCAACTTTTTTTTATATTACATAGAACTTAAAACTGAACTTAGATTTAACAACAAAGAAATCGGGTGTGTCTAGATAAATCCAAACCCCTCCATAGAAATAAGACAATGGTAAACAAAAAATATGTTCTTAATAATTTCCTGTGAACCACAAAAACATGCAACTATTCAATTTTAATTAACTAAAGTAATGATCTGTCCGATACATAAAACTTAAGGATACATTAGCAACATATTTAAGCTCTAAGAGCTTATAAAATATTTCTTTGTTGTTTTTGCCCATAGCCATGTGATGTCCAGGAAAACCATAAAAGTGATGTATGTCATAGTTAAAAAAAAAATGTTTCCGAAATATGAAGACAAACAATATCTACTTTAAGTATAAAAAACATGCAATGCATACATTCCAAAGAAAATGTTTATGAATTATTCAGGAAAAACTCGAACAATCCAGACAAGATCTAAAAAGGATTCACATGTTTGAAAAGGGGAAATGAACATTCAGTTCCAGAGCTTAAACTGTCCACTTCACAATTATGAGGTCCTTTCCAATCGGAACTTAAATATTTCAAAACAGGAAGTTTAGCTGCTTAAGCACAAATCAAACAGTCTGTGTTTGAATAAGACTTTCAAAAGATTTGTTTTGCAGGTAAAATGAAAGTTAAGATGAGTGTGTTTTTTTAATACGAAAATCAATCTGACAGTGTTATGTAAACTATAATCATATCCAATTGCAAAATATTCCTTATAAAGTCCCCTGTAACTTGAAATGGAAGTACTTATTAAACCACAACAGCTGGAAGACAATATCAAGTATTGAAGTACTCACTAAACCACAACAGCTGGAAGACAATATCAAGTATGGAAGTACTCACTAAACCACAACAGCTGGAAGACAATATCAAGTATGGAAGTACTCACTAAACCACAACAGCTGGAAGACAATATCAAGTATTGAAAATGATATGAGCCTCGGTCTCTGAAAACTGAGCTTAACCCTTTGCATGCTGGGAAATTTGTCGTCTGCTAAAATGTTGTCTGCTAAATTTCTAAAATTAGCATTTTCTTCGATTTTTTTTCAAAGAATACTATCAGAATAGCAAACAGTTTGGAGTCTCATCTGGATCCAAACTGTTTGCAAAGGCCTTCAAAATCCGGTGTCAGCACTCAAAGGGTTAATGCATGTGCATAAAGTGCTGTCCCAGATAAGGGTCGAAACTTTCCGGTAATTAAGAAATATTTCGTTTAAAGGAAGACTCTTCTAAACGTAAATCCAGTCTACGTGGAAAGTGTCGTTTCCATTAGCCTGTGCACACTGCTCAGGCTAATCTGGGAGGACACTTTACGCACATGCCTTAAGCCCTGTTTTCCCAGAGGGGTCATATGAACTATCTGAGGCCAGTACAACTTCAGAACTGCACTTCAAATGTCCAGTATAAATAAATTTGCCTTACAATAAGTTAATGGCTGAAAAACAAATCAACTATATGAAAAAATAATGAAACTACATTAATATTGTCTAAAATTCACTTGGGTTTGTTATGAATAACCTCACCAGAGACCATTTGACCAGTTATAATTTCGATGACTTAGGCATGCCATAGATCTCATTCATAACAGCATGACCACAGCGAACCACATACCTAACACGTTTTTAACCCTTTGCATGCTGGGAAATTTGTCGTCTGCTAAAATGTCGTCTGCTGAATTTCTAAAATTAGCATTTTCTTCATTTTTTTTTCAAAGAATACTATCAAAATAGCAAACAGTTTGGATCCTGATGAGACGCCACGTTCTGTGGCGTCTCATCAGGATCCAAACTGTTTGCAAAGACCTTTAAAATCCGGTTCCAGCGCTTAAAGGGTTANGTCCAGTATAAATAAATTTGCCTTACAGTAAGTTAATGGTTGAAAAACAAATCAACTATATGAACAAATAATGAAACTACATTAATATTGTCTAAAATTCACCTGGGTTTGTTATGAATAACCTCCCCAGAGACCATTTGACCAGTTATAATTTCGATGACTTAGGCATGCCATAGATCTCATTCATAACAGCATGATCACAGCGCACCACATACCTAACACGTTTTTAACCTTTTGAGCGCTGGAACCGGATTTTGAAGGCCTTTGCAAACAGTTTGGATCGAGATGAGACGCCACAGAACGTGGCATCTCATCAGGATCCACACTGTTTGCTATTCTGATAGTATTCTTTGAAAAAATTTGAAGAAAATGCTAATTTTAGAAATTCAGCAGACGACATTTTAGCAGACAACAAATTTCCCAGCATGCAAAGGGTTAACCCTTTACCACTCAGATACATACACATTTAGACCCATTTGTAGTCCTTTAGAAAATCAAATTAAATTAAAGACTTTTCGTAATAGATTCAAGTTTAAAAGGCTTATTTTCCAACCTTACGATACTGATGGGCAGCAAACAGCATGAAACCTGAACAGACTGCGAGTTACTCGCAGGCTGTTCTGGTTTAATGCTGGTTTCATAAGCCGTTTTCACTTTGCTTCTGAGAGGGAAAGGGTTAAATAAGTTGCGCTTCATTCGTAACTGCACGATTTTAAAAACAAATCACATTTCCTTGTGTCTGCAATTACCCATGACTTTTACTTAGAAGGGCCGTAACTCTGTAAATTCTCACCTCTCCAAAGGCACCTTTGCCGATCACTTTGAGCGGTTCAAAGTCCTCCACACCGAGTCTTGAGCGTTTTAATCTGAGGAATTCTGTTTCTTTTACAGCGTGCTGTTGGCGCTTTTGACTTTTCTGAAGCAAAAAGAAGCAATATGAGCCGCACTCTGGAAATACAGGGCTTAATGTACGTGCGTATTGTAGACCCAGATTAGTCTGTGCAGTCCACACAGGCTATTAAAAAACGACACTTTCCGCCTAAACTGGATTTTTGCAGAGAAGATACTTCCTTTAAAAGAAAAATACAAAAAAGGGGAGAGTGTCGTCCCTGATTAGCCTGTCTAGACTGCACAGGCTAAACTGGAACGACACTTTACACACATGCATAAAGTCCTGTTTTCCCAGGGCGAAACTCGTATGATTAAATCACACAATTACAAGTTTTAATCCTTCATGTTTTGGTAAAAGATACAGAAACAAAGGAAGCCAGTTTTGGGGCAGTTTTATTTATTTTTTTGGTTCTTTATTTTCCATAATACTAACAGCCTCATATTTCTACCACTAACACAACTATTTCTACCACTAACACAACTATTTCTACCACTAACACAACTATTTCTACCACTTACACAACTGCTTGAAGTTTGGGAAATTCAGCCAAATTGTTGAATAATAATATTTACAATGTGTACAGCAGAATGTTCACATTTTTGTGATGTCAATTATTAGACACTTTGTACAACGCTTAATGGTGCACTAAATGTGGCGTGTTCTGAGAAAAGTGGGCAAAATGTTTGTGCGTAAAGTATCATCCCAGATTAGCCTGTGCAGTCCGCACAGGCTTATCCGGGACGACACTTTCCGCCTAAACTGGATTTTTGCCAAGAAGAGACATCATTTAAACGAAAAAATCCATAAAGGGGAAATTGTCGTCCCTGATTAGCCTGTGTGGACTGCACAGGCTAATCTGGGATGACAATTTACGCACAAGCATCTTGCCCAGTTTTCTCAGAACACGACACAAATGTTGAGCAACTGATTACTAAGTACTTTTGTAAATGTCCCATAAATCATGATTTTCAGTCATTCCAACAAACACCAATTTTCATACAACAACATATGAGGTTATAAATTTTGAAACAGATCTCAATTTAGATAGATTGACTACAGCATCAATATTGTGTTATGCCTTATGATGTAATAAATCAAAAATACGATTCAATCTGACTGTTACTTGGGGTTATAACCAAAATTGGATACACTAGATACCAGATATCATCCAGATGTCATGGTATAGAGAAATATTAAAGTAATTGAAACTTGAAATTTAATACATTGCTTGCGTCACATGGGTCGTGTTTTAAGTAAAGTCTAGAGTTCAGGACAATATACATTTCCTTCAGTGTTGTGACACCCATAGTGAGTGAAGGTGAAAGTTTTCCGATGGTCAATGACCTAAGCTTTTTTCTATTAACCCATTACCTCATTAACCCTTTACCTCTCAGGTACGCATTTTGACACATTTGACGTCCCTCAGAAAATCCCATTAAAAATCTTCATCAGACTCAAATTGCTTCATTTGTATTATTGAGATACTCATGAGCAGCAAAAAGCAAAAACGTCCTGTCAGTTATCTTAGAATCTTAATGAGCCCCGCTCTGTGAAAAGTGCGTAAAGTATCATCCCAGATTAGCCTGTGCAGTCTGCACAGGCTAATAAAGGACAGCACTTTCCGCTTTTATGATATTTTTCATTTAAAGAAAGTATCTTCCAGATAAAGCGGAAAGTGTTGTCCTTGATTAGCCTGTACGGACTGCACGGGCTAATCTGGGACGACACTTTACCACATGCATTAAACCCTCTTTTCACAGAGCGAGACTCCAAAGGTTTTTTGTGCATAGTCGGTGGAAATCAGGCAATACACTGTTAGTTGTTTGGATGATATTGACAAACTATAAAACAAGTAATACTGGCCCATTCATCCTATTATTTATACCGATCAAACAATATTTAAAATAAAAATTATGTCTTAATTTAAAGGCTTGATTCGCTTCTCTTACCCCTCATCACAAGTGAAAGGTTTTTGTATTGTATGCTTTTTATTCTGGTTGTTTACAAGAAGAAGTGCAATACAACAGGTATTTCACTGTTATCCAATTCAAAATAATTATTAAGTATTTGAGAATGAAACTACATATAACTTTTCCCCTGGGAACTACTTTTTCATACAGAACACTTGTGCAAAATGATACTGCATGTTTCTCTGTACAAATACAACAACAGCATAACTAAATGAATTTATTCAAGGAAATACTGAGTCAAAGCCTTTCTGAGAAGTTTGAACACAAGATTTTATGCAAAATAAGTTGAGCAATGTGCACACAGGAAACATGATTTAACTTGCAATTTCTGGAGGATAAATAACCCCCAGTTTGACAACTGGGTAATGGAAGAACATTGATTTCTACTTGCAGACAAAAGTGTTCCATTCAATATGCAACAGGAAACATACTGCATCACAAATGTTATAATTGCTGTTCAATCCTTTTTCATTTTTTCAATGCCAGACGTCACTGAAGTGGTACCAATATAATATCTAAAGCTAAATGGCACTGCACCCTTTTGACACCCCACCCCACTTCCCCTCTTTGGAGTCATGAAAAAACATAATTCTTCTTATAGCTGTACCAACATAAAATATGCAAGTTACTCTGAGGACTTAAGCAGAATGCATCTATGTAAAGTGTCAACACTAAACTGGATTTTTGCTAAGAAGAGACTTCCTTTAAACAAAAAATACCATAAAAGCGGACAGTATCGACCCTGAATAGCTTAATGTGGCAGATGCACATGCATTTAACCCCGTTTTCCCAAGGTGAGACTCAATTTTGTACAACTGCTCTAGTGTCTATCTAAAAGTTCAATGAATGTCAGCTGATACAAAAGAGAATCAATAAAACTTAAATATAAATGTAGGTCAGCAAACTTTGTGATGAACCATGAACACTTCAGCAAAAAAGCAACACCTATCAATTTGCCTACAGCAAAATAAATTTACCCATGTAAAGATGGTAATTTAGAAACTTATGTTAATAGTTTTGTAATAAGGCCATTCTACATTTTGTTCTATTTTTGGTTACTTCTGAAAAACACAAATAGAATGTGATTAACTATTAACTATAAAGTCAGCAATTTCAGTCAGACCTCCACATTTAAAACCCCATGGAAGCATGTGTAACCCCATGAGAGAATAATGAATACCAACACCAGGTACCTATTCTTAAAAGCAGTAGACCCTCAGGAAACTGTTTTCACAAGTTCAAGAGTTCAAGGGTGTATACCATAGCCTTCTCATTATGCCATACAACATTAAAGGTACATAGTACATGTACATATTACAACAAAATGATCAATAGCTAATTTGTGACAAGCTCCACTATAACACAGCTTGTGTGTGACAGATGAGAAGTTCAACAATTAGCTCAACCATTATGCACACTATTAAACTGGTTACAATGGATATCCTATTAAGTATTACATAAACACAGGGCAGTTACATGAGTCCGTTCTAGTTTGCACTTGAAAGACACTGTCAAAAACATTGGTTACAATGTACAGTAAAATTGGGTCGGTTGTAGTAAAGCCAATCTTGAAATGTTTGCACTCTAAGAATGTATCATGATCATGACATTGCAATTAATTCATTTTTGAATTGCAAGTATTACATATCTTAACAATGTTGTACTACCATAAATGTCTTTAACTGAATTACACAAACTTGTTTGTTCAATAATCATAATTGTCCAAGATTAACCCTTTGCATGCTGGGTAATTTGTCGTCTNTAATTAACATATGTTTTATATTTGATGTCAGAAAATCAAACAATTCAATGACACATGTTAAAAATTAAGTTCCCATTCCTAGATAACCCCACGAAATTATGTATATAAATTGTAAAATAAGTTATCATACATAGATAACCCGACAAAATAATCTATGTAAATAGTAATTAAGTAATCATTAATAGATAACCCAAAAAAATAATGCATATAAAAGAAATTTCAATGATGAAGGTAAGTTTCAGTGTCACATTATATAATTAGTGGCTAACTTCAGACAAAATGTTATCTTGTAAGTAATCTTGCTTTGTGCATTCAAACCATCACAGGCTTATTTTGATAAACATCAGGCAGCTTATTTTGATAAACATTAGCAAGCTTATTTTGATAAACAATAGGCAGTTTATTTTGAAAAGGCATCAGGCAATAAGGTAGTTCCCCCGCTTACTTGACCAGTTACAAATTGTCAATTAAGGTCTAAGATGTGTTTACATTTCAGCGCAAATAAAAGTATAGCTTTCAATAACCAATCAATTTATTTCAGACCCTTAGACATATTAGAATCAAAGCGCTGAAGGCACTGAATTTGTACGCTATTGCATAATCTTAGACGCGACTCAGTTTTCAAAATTATGTTACAGCTTTTTGTATCGCACGTTTGAAATAAACAAAACCCATTCAAATTTATAAAGAATGTGTCTTAAAGCACGGGTCGAATTGTGGGTGCACTGTTTATCCTAATAGTTATGTTATAGAGATAACTTAGACAAAATAACGTCTCTTTTTCTTTCGCAATTGATTCCTGCAATGGCAACCATCTTTAGAATGTTGGTTTCCTTGCTAGAGAATAACAAGCCTAGAATCATGTACATGTTGTGTTATGTGTATCTAATATTTTAATTATTTTCTTTAAATTATTGAGCAACAATTTTGCCGACATGACAAATTACATAACGTAGAAAGATGAGCCCCCTCTGTACGTTACTTATGACGTTATTTTGGTCCGTTATGACTCTTTAAGAAAAAACCTATAAAGTCATGGATAACGACATTTATTTCATTGCTGAACACTTTTTCTCACGCATAGACTCGCATAATCCCAACTGGATCGATTCCCCAATGCATCCGTATCAGCGCAACTCTTATCAATTACTGCATACTTACTTCTTTTCTCGTCGCTGTTCAATGCCAGATTATCCCGTATATTCCATTTTAAATAGTAAACTCAAGAATTTCATAAACATAAACATTCGCCTTTTTTCTTAAGTAGCATATTAATTTTTCGCATATGTGACAATAAAAAGATGTGATGAAATAATGTCCAATCGAGACGGGGTTTTCCAACTGAACACACGTATGTCGCCTGACTTGCTGTTCAATAAATACACCAACACATTTCACGTGACGTTGTACACGTCTTCAAAGTTTTCGCGCGATTTTTACTGAGACAAAGAAACCGCAAAAATACATGAAGCACTGTTAATTTGAAGCTACAATTTGTTTATGTGGCGTTAACAATAAAATTCAGAAGCGTGTTTCGGATTACAAATTTATTTATGCCAATTTGAGAATTCGACAAAACAATTTAGTGGTATGTAATAAATTCAACTTTAAGTTATTAAAATTCTTTACGTCGAATATATGATTTAACTGTATTTTGCATGTAATGCGCAATTTCCACGAGAAGAGCAAATGTGGGATAAATTTCTTGATCAGAAAAATTCCAGTGGTCAGGGCGGGATTCGAACCAGGGTCCTCTCGTTTACTAAACCAGCGATCTACCATTACACCACTGTTCCGACTCAATTGTCGTCTGCATAATTTTACTGCAGGTAATGCAGGCCTACGAGTGCTGTCGCTCATGCAAAGCGTGTAATCTCATTGGCCAATATCGATTGTATACAACGACGCTCCGCCCAGCGTAGCTAAGCTCATACTGGCTTGCAAAACTCGCTACATTATTTGTACGCTATCGCGTCCAAATAAAAACAGACAGGTATTTTAGATGGATCAAGTGCTTATATCAGACCTGACCAAATGAGAGTGTTCCACTCACAAGGGTTTGTTTGATTCAATCTCTGGAGGATGTACAAGAATTCAGAGTTTTATTTGCCAATTTGGACTTCATTAATTGCAGTGTAAATCAGGAGAGGAGGTCTTCAATTTATAGAACCATTACATTTTGTTTCAAACTGGAAGATAAATGAACCAACATAAATCATAATGTTATAAACACACACTAAAAACATCAAAGATATCTTGCAATTATATCTTGTTTACACATCAAATATGACTCATATAACCTACGCCTTGATTTTCGGTCAAAATGCAATCAAACCACATGTATACTTCTCCAAATGTTCAAAACTGTCTGCCTGGCCAATTGATGGTGTGCTATGGCCTGTAAATTAGATAATTTTATATTGCCAGTTGTAATTTAGGATTTATTACATCTGTTAACATTAATGTCCTTATGGACTTTAATACAGCTGTTGTGAAAAGTAACCAAAGACCAGGCAGGTCATATTACTGGGTGGGGAATAGTTAATACGAGCACTTGAAAATGATTAAACAAGCATACAACAAGCATATTGCATGCTACCCATATCTCACTAACCTGTGACAAAAACATTATTTGTTGTTGTTTTTTTCTCTCAATACACTTGCACAAAAGTGGCAATATAAACATTGTCAACTGTACATTTTACCAAACACTTGTGAAATAGTAAATCTTGTTCATTTTTGGAAGACATTTTGAATGAACATGTTGCAGCTGCTTTACATTTTGCCATCAGATTCAATAGTTTCAAGCTAAAATTCTGCAAACAGGGCGTGTTTTTCATGAAAATGATGCATTTAATAAATGGCATAGCTGACTGTGTTTAAGTGAGGACAAATATATTGACCTGGTCAGCAAGTACTTTATATTCATATTTCTTTTAAATGAATACATCCATTTGGCTTTACCGCGGATTTGGCTTTATGGTGGTTATCCTCTACTTCTAAACAACTGAAAAGGACACCAGTTAGTCAGTCAGGTACAAACACTTGCCACACTTAAACACCTTCAACCTCATTACAGATATGTTATCTATATAAGTATTAACCTTGTACTATATCCACATCTAACCTTGGCAAATTTACATGAAATGACTGTATTAAACTTGAAGATGCAATAAAAGGACCATACAGCCAAAATATATATATATATATATATATATATTGAATTATCTTCATCACATACATGCTAATATTAGATAAAACAAAATAATGACCAGTAACTGGAGAAAATTAAAATACTTTTGAAGACTTTCTGTCTGATAATCTTGATAATAAATAAGCGTTGTTCTGTGAAAACGGGGCTTAATGCATGTGCGTAAAGTGTCATCCCAGATAAGCCTGTGCAGTGCGCAGACAATAATCAGGGATGACACTTTCCACTTTTTATGGAATTTTTCATTAAAAGGAAGTCCCTTCTAAACAAAAATCCAGTCTAGGGGAAAAGTGTCAACCCTGATTTAGCCTCTGGGGACTGCATAGGCTAACCAGGGTTGATACTTTACTCTCATGCATTAAGCCCAGTTTTCCCAGAAGGCAGTCGTTTGGACACTGTCATTGGTCATATGATACTGTATACATCACGTTTTAATTACTGTATCCCGAGGTCAACAACATGCTTGAATTCAATCAAGTTCAGATAACAACATGTAATTTACGACATTGAATATGATCGACTTCACTTTATTGCCGAACCTCATATTTTCTGGCGTTAGGATATATGGCAGAGAAATATTGGAAATGAACAAGAAAACAAGAAATCAATGACAGGTTATGATCATGAAGAGTTCAGCTGTCGCATAATGAAAGTATCCCACCTGAACATTAAAGCAATGAGTATATTTAGATTCACGCCGCATTATAAAGGTCAAGGCATTAAAGTCAAAGGGTTTATTTCGTACCAATTAAGGACATGGCAGTTTTGAATTTTGCAAAACTTTTTCTGATCAACATCTTTCCTCCCGATTCCTACGCTATATGTGCATCATGCTTGACAGGAAAGCAATTTTCCAATCAAGTCTTTTATGCTTATAGTTTCAGTGCATAATTATACTGAGGTTTTATTCAACAGTTTAAACATTTTACAAAGCTATACTAAAACACTTGAAAACTATCATGCTTTCATGCCCATTTTTCATAATAGACTAAGCTATCTGATTGAAGACCGCTCAAGTGTACCATTTTCGCTCAACTGTACCATTTTCGCTCAACTGTACCGTTATCGCTCAACTGTACCGTTATCGCTCAACTGTACCATTATCGCTTAACTGTACCATTATCGCTCAACTGTACCATTATCGCTTTACTGTACCATTATTGCTAAACTGTACCATTATCACTCGACTATACCATTTTCGCTCAACTGTACCATTATCACTCAACTGTACCATTATTGCTCAACTGTACCGTTATCCCTCAACTGTACTATTATCACTCAACTGTACCATTATCGCTCAACTGTACCATTATCCCTCAACTGTACCATTATCAAGCTTTCAATTAAGAAGAAACAGTGAACCTGAAGATCCATGATTAATGCCTTTGTCTTTTGACACCCTCTTCACTCCCTGTATACATGAACCAGCAACTCAAAGCAAGTGGAATAATTCTGGTGGACATCAATTTATCCACAATTCCCAATAGGCTCCAAAGCCAGTACATTCATTTGCCCAGTTCAGCTTTCTGCCAATGCAATTATCTTAGAAACGATGACCAATGAAGGGTGACCTGTTATTTGGCACACTATGGCTTATTAGTTGATAATAAGCAGCTAATATCACTTATGAACATGTGCCAGTTTAAGTTTTGTCCCCAGCAAACAATGGTTCAGATACTGAGGTTGTTACAGAATAGGGATATGCCTGAAGGGAACATGCCAGAAATTATTGCCAAATAAATGAAGCAAAATTTATTTTAAAAGCTAAACAATTTGGTCTGAGATCAATGTGGCTGCTGTGAAAAATGTTCAACTTACATAAAAACACCATTGATTTTCAAATGATATTAACAATGAATTCAATTGATAATCAGTAGTGAAAAAGGGGCCAGGTAAAAAGACCCTAAATGACAGTCATGTAAGTCTGTCCCCTTAATTTTTGGTTACCTGTTCGTCTGAGAGTCCATCTTCCTCCATAGTCTTCTCCAGTGTGCGGTACCTGCAATGACACATGAATGTGCAGCAAAGCCTCTCTCAACAGGCAAGTTACATGATATGAACCTTGCTCTGGGAAAACGGGGTTTACTGCATGTGCCCAAAGTGTCGTCCCATATTAGCCTATGCAGTCCGCACAGGCTATCAGGGACAACACTTTCCGGCTTAACTGGAGCTACGGAGAGATTTACATTAAAAGGAAAATACAATTAAAGCAGAAAGTGTCATCCCTGTGGACTGCACAGGCAAATCTTGGACAAAACTTTATGCACAGGCATTATGCCCTTATTTCCAGAAGTGAGACTCATATTTGTACATATCTTTTTTGTTTTTTGGATTTCTTTGCCATTTTCAACAAAATTACGCTGTCTGTGGATTAACCTACCTAGATGAAAGGTTCAACTACTGCTGTGTTAGCAGGTTTAACATTACCAATTGCACATACTTGACATCTGGCCTACTAGATTCAAAGGTGAGGGATAATGGCCATGTAAATGTTTTTATCCATAAATATTTGCATCCTTGACCTAATAAAGGGGTGAGCGGATAACTTTTCCATCTTCAGTCAAAAGGAAGTGGCAAGGTTTACCAGTGTAATCATACCCGCCCATTACATAATGACACAGCATTAAATGAAAAACAGCTTAGATTTCCAATAATAAAAGCAGTGCCACTGCAATCTGATGTTTTGAAGATATTACACGGTCCGCATTTAATTGTTCATCATCTAAACATGGCATTATTCCTTTCATTTCAGAACACTTCCTGTAAATGTGCTATTCTTTGAGTACATAAATAATGTATAATTGACAATTACAGACCTTATTCACTACAAAATCAATTGAAAATTATACAACTCATAACCGGAGGTCTTCAAACTAAAACTTGAAGTTGCATGTAGCGTACATGGTATTGTTAAGTGGCATGTAACCTACATTGTATTGAATTAATCAATGGGTTGCAATAGAACTCAATAATTGATCAATCTAACCTCTCATTGTCAGTTGTGCCAAATATTGTGCTGAGTGTGCGAACTGGTACAAAATTGGTGCAAACTGTTCTAAACAAAATATTTATTGGTTTTGAAATTCAATTGAAACCACCTGATTCAATAAGGAAGTTAATGGATCTCAAGACTGCTATAGAAGGCAGATTATGCAAGGAAATTTTGTCATAAAAACATGGTACATGTATATTACCTTATATTTGAGCAGCTTTAAGACTGACAACTTTATTTACCTTTTACATTTTTTATAAGAGAGTGAACAGGATCCATGTCTAAGGACTTGAATCAAAATATTGGTAAAGCGAAAGGGAAAAAAATGATGGTTTTAAAATAAAGTTTTGGTAAAGCCATTATTAATATATTAGTTTTTTTTCTTTTTCTCACAGCCATATTTGTGTATAGCCTATACATCTGCAAATTGCGCTGTTTTAAGACAAATAAAGATTATGTAATAAAGATTAACATTTAGACATTAAAACATTGAGATGTATTATTTTAGGAGAAGCTTATGTAAGAGTCTAATGGTATTTTGAAGCGACAATCTGTGACGTTGCACATTAACAGTTTTTTGACAAATGTTATCAATTTAACAAGTTAAAAAAGTATATATTTTTCCCTTATAAATTCCTGATTGAAGTTTTCCAAAGAATTTAGTTCATTTACCTATCCAGCTCTATAAGTTGAACCTAAGTAAATATGATATTGAAAACAATTTTATCCTCAAATTTTAAGTATTTGCAAGCAAAAAAACAGACACTTATTTCCCAATTCTTGTCAAAAGTATGCGATTTTTCCCGGTCAAACAGGCCCTAGCCCCATTCCCAAAATGGTAATAAAAAAAATAAAATTATTAAGCAACATATAAAACCTTAACACACTATTTTTTTAATGAATAATTGGCTCGCATATACCATTCCTAGTAAATACATAATTGGTATAAAACACTGAAAAAAACTCAGCATTTATGTACAAAATTATGGACATTAACTACAATTTAAAAGGCTCTGAATTGTTTCATTCTTAATAAATTTTCTTCAGTGTAATTCTTTAAAATAAAGTTCATTGGCACAGCTGTCTGTACTAAGGCACTCCCACTGGGTCACTTCAATTAATAAATCAGTTAATAAGCAGGACATATCATAAAACAGCTGACATCTTGTAATTACTGATTATGTCATATTAATTTGCTCCAATTACCACCATAAATCATTCCCTTCATAACATTACATAACCACGACCAGTGATATACCGAAGTGTCAATCTTATTTAAAGTATTGCACTTTTGTGACTCTGACATTATTACGGTCAATTTAGATAAAATGTTTGTCACGAAACTTGAACAACATCATTAACATGTTGTGGTAGTGACTGGCTTAAACTGCCATCAGCAAAAATAATTTGAATTTCAAATTACACACATTCGCTTTGTTTTAAAAACACAGATATGTTCTTTGTAAGTTTGCGCATCAACTTTATATAAGCAAAAAATGTATCAACATTCTGAGTGATGTTTACAAAAGGAACCAAACTATCTTGTTATTACTTTATTTACAAACTTGAAACGAACAGAAGAAAAACTTTATAAAATGTCAGGGTCCCAAGGGGTAGAGTAAGAATGTTCATATTTACAGGAAATACTGTTTATATGACTCTTCAATGCAGAAATGAGTTGCTAAGATACTGATTAAAGTATGCCTTTTTAACCTTAGGCACCACAATTCTGTGCAAAGATTGTATCGACCAATTTTAAAATAAAACCATTGGATACATACGGAATATTACGCTAGTCAATTATTCCAAGAGTGTGTATCAGTCGAGTGGCTTGTGTGATGACGTATCACACGAGAGGTGGAGCCTCGAGTGTGATACAAAATAGTGCAAGCCACGAGACTGATACAAACACTTGGAACAATTGACAAGCGTAATATTCCTTTTATTATATACAACAACTAACGAAAACAGTTATCAATTGTATTTTTTTGCTTTAACAAAACTGACAAAACAATGACTAAAATGTGACGTCATTAAATGTGACGTCATTCAAATGTGACGTCATTAAATGGATCGAAGAAAGTAGTCCGGCTAGCATGGTAATACGGAATCGGAAACAGCGAGTAGCATAATACGGGATTTATTTCAACGATTGATAAACCTGTATTTTGTTAAAAGCATTAAACAGGTATATAATAAATGCAAATATCATTTTCCCAAAGCAATAAAATGTCTGCAGTGCTATTTTTCAACTTTTGGGAAATTTGGGCCAAGGCCCTTAGCAATGGGAAAAAGTATAATTGAAAAATAAGTAAAGTTTTTTTGTTGGCTTACAAATACAATCAAATTGAGAATAATAGTGTTTTTAACATTATAACAGCTTATAGGTTAAACTCCCAGAGCTGGACAGGGAACAAATTTTGATTCATAATTTATTTATTTTTTACATTGAAACTATCAATGCAGGGAGTCATTTGGGAAAAAAATATCCTTTTTTATATTGGGAATGAGTTTGAGTCCCAAATTTGCCACACACAAAAAATACCACCACTAGTTTGTATACAATATGTTCCCACAAAAAAGTGGTACATCCATGTAGTTTTAATTGCTAATCATGTAAATGATCGTGCTCCACAAAAAAAGCCTTCAGCTTCAATACTCAGAAAGGAGACAGAAAGAAGACACCGGTTACTGACCTACTGAAATTTGTGAACAATAGACTCACACACAATACATATAAGATAACATGAACCTAGTTTTATAATTGAATTTACATGACTGACAGAAGATGATCTACACCAAGCCAGTGTTGTTTTTGCCCCATTTTGGAAATGGGGCCAGGGCCCTTTGGATTGGGAAAAATAACAGACAGCACAGGCTATTCTGGGACGACACTTTACGCACATGCATTAAACCCCCTTTTCACAGAGCAAGGCCAAAATCTATGTTATATTTTGTGAAAGCTGTTTTGTCATGTACACCTTGGAACACTTACTTCCACACAAAGAGTGTAATCAAGTTATTACCTACAATCATAATTTATTCATGTATCAACCCAACTGCTTAAAATAACAATTCTACATTATGACCACTTAACCCCGAAAGTCACTTATAAACATAAATTATTCATACACTGTGACTTAATAAAAAGTAGTTATCACGGCTAACATCGTATCTGTTACAGCGTCCACAAGTACCAGTAATTTGAAATTACTTTCAAGACTATTAATTTAGGGAGCTGTTCACAGACTTACGCACATGACATTTCCAAAAATGTTTCCCAAAGAATATAATTGTTTAAATCAAAAACATTGTTTTAAACCTTTGTTTACAAATAGTAATATTTGCGCCACGACAATAATCCTGGTTATTTCTGACATTCAGTTCTTTGGAGTTATTTCTAACCTCCTGACGCTTTTCCCTATATATATATATAATAAAAGAAATTATCCCTTTATCCGAGTTGTGGTCTTGAAATGGATTGACTATTTATAGAAATAGTAATTGGACTTACTTTGTGTCAGAATGATTATTGTAATTTGCCCTATAAGTGCTAAACAACAAAGCTATTTATAGTACTTATGGTGTCATCCAATGAAAGAACTCTGTCAGGATCTATTGATGATTAGGTCAGAGGAGAAAAACCAATACTTCACTGAACAGTGGTTTTCCTTACATATGGATGTACTTGACAAACAGAACGATTTTCATTAGCTACATTGTTGATAAATAACAGCTTTGTAACAAACATTACTCAGGGCCTTTTTTCTTGATTTGGGGAAAGGGCCTGGCCTTCCAATTTGGGGAAAAAATTATCAACAAAACTGAAAAAGAGGAAGAAATTTCCCAGAGTAAGCTTGAAATTTGGGGAAAATTGCATCATTTTAAAGAAATTCTCTTAGGGAAAGGGGCCTTCCTCTTGGTGGAATGGGCCTTTATAAGGCCCTTGATAAAGAAGGGAAAAAAAGCCCTGTTACAAATACCCCGTGCAATTCTTTGTCAGTTATGTTCAAGGGCAAATGACTCAGGGATGTGTGGGACACTTGGAAAAAAAGAGTTTATTGCACATCTACACTTCCAGGCAATGCTATTTTTTTTTTATCTATTAAGAAATACGGAATAAGTTTGCTAAAAAAACTAAGAACATTGTATGTTACTGCTATAAAACTTGCGTCATTTAAGAGCACATAACACAGGAACATGTGGAACATTGGTCCAAAAAAGGAGTTTCTTGGATCGCTGGTTACCTGGTTTCGCGCTCCTCATGCTGTGATATGAGGTTGGAGTAGTAGTTCTCCAGCGTGACCTTGGCACGGGTCACCTTGTCTATCGTGTGGTTGCTCACCTGCATTTGTTCCCCTACTGTGGCCATCTTGGAGTTGCGACTCTGAAGTCACAATCATGCAACAATGAAAACATAAATAAATGAGCGGCACTCTGAGAAAACTTGGCTTAACCCTTTGCATGCTGGGAAATTTGTCGTCTGCTAAAATGTTGTCTGCTTAATTTCTAAAAATAGCATTTTCTTCGATTTTTTTCAAAGAATACTATCAGAATAGCAAACAGTTTGGATCCTGATGAGACGCCACGTTCTGTGGCGTCTCATCTGGATCCAAACTGTTTGCAAAGGCCTTCAAAATCCAGTTCCAGCGCTCAAAGGGTTAACGCCATTTTCCCAGAGCATGGTTCAAATCTAGAAATATGTCACAGACACTGATGCCGACAACATCACATGTTTGGACATAGACAAATCCAGTTATATATTCTACAATAGACAAAAAGAATAAGGGTCATAATTCAGCCAAAACTGGTCACAGTGAATCACTGTTCCTTTCTTCACGTTCATCTACACATTAAGATCATTCAAATCTGAAAGTTTGAGCAAATTTCAACCAGTAGTTTAGAGGATTAAAAACACAAAACTTTTGGACTACATAATATTGTATCTTTTGTGGAAAAACATAAAAAGGACCATAATTCAGAAAAAGGCCATAATTCTTCCAAAAATTATGTAGCCAAAATTCCCTTTTTTAAGATCATCAACGCATTTAGGTCATTCAACTATGAACACCCAAGAGGTATTAAAAAAACACACAATTTAGTGACTTAATATTCTATCTTGGAAAAACTGACAAAGAGCCATATTTTTAAAATGAGAATGATCAGCTTGTAATTAGGTATATCTCTAGTGATCTGAAAAGATCAAAGCCCTGATCACAAGTCGCCTGAAGTCATCAGCAGATGTCACCTGATCTCATCATGTGGTCTCAATACAAGTACATATAGGTCACTGGTGGTCAGTCACCCCTTTATACTGCTATCCAACTAATTAGTTCAGTACTTAACACAGTAAACCTAACATCTGATACACATTTATCTGATTTCGGAAATTAAGAAATTAAATTTGCTAATTTCAGAGGTCAGATAAATGTTTATCTATTAATTGTGCACACATATTCAACATCAAAACATATCAAAGAATCATCACTAATATAAATTCTTAGGTAAAAAAGAAACATAACCTTGAAAGGCTGTTTAAAACATCGTAACAATTAGCATTTATTTCATGCTTTACTTTATAACTACATATAACATACGTTTATGTAATACCTTACTTTTATAACCACATATAAAATATGACACTTTTTATGAAGATGCAAACATGCACCTCAATATAAATATGACTGTACTCCATCTTTACATTTATTTAAGTGGAAATTTCTGCATCTGTCACGTCTGATATTGATTAAGTGCGCAACATCTAAAATGTTTTTAACGCTTATAAAGCTTGCAATGAATGTTGTTTATGGTGCAGAAATTGTTATTATGATTTGTACATGTCTTTGTTATGGCACATATACTATGTAGGGATACCTTAATTAACTTTTGAGCATCTTGGAAAAATGGGCTTAATGCAAGTGTGTAAAGTGTCTTCCCAAATTAGCCGGTTCGCACAGCCTAATTGTGAACAACCCTTTCCGCCCTGACAGGATTTTCGTTAAGAAGAGATTTTTTTAAATTAAAAATTCCATAAAAGCTGATCAAACCACCAAATGTTCCATGCATTAAGCCCTGTTTTCCCAGATTAAAGCTCATTTATAAAGTTTATTTCCTGAACTGAAATTCTCACTTATTTTAAGCACTGGAACAAGCTAGGGAATGCTGACTAATTTTAAGCCAGTCCAAGCTAGCAACAGCAATGATGACAATAATAATAATTATTACGTTACTCAAAAAAAATAAATCCATTGAACTATGGTTAATTTAACACTATAATATAATGCATTTATAAAGGCACATTACACATAAATAATTAGAACAAGGCTTGTCACCATAGGATGACATATGCCCCCTTTTTCCACATTTTTGTAAACTTAAACGCAAAGTGTTTTTCCACATTTTTCGAAACCTTAACGCAAAGTGTGACGGAATTTCAGACGGACAGTGCGATCACTATACATGTATGCCCACCTTCGGGGGCATAAAAATAAAAATTTCTTTAAATCAATTTCAGAATTTAAAGGAAATTACTTACCAACTACCACTTATACAATGTACTCCATACACATATCACACCACCAAACCTTCCAGGATATTTGGTAAGTGCTCTGATGTTATCTCCTGATCAGAGTTAAATATAGCACCACTTAAAGCATGCAGGACGTTATTATCCTAGACAATACTTGAACATGACTTGTCAACTGTACTTGTATAGCAATTCAAACCGATCCATATGTTTACAAGTTATAAAAAATATTTAAGGTAAATACATGTACTATTTTTTCCATTAATTTTGTACTTAGTTTAACCAAACAAATCTCTGAATAGCTCCTAAATAGGTGTAAGTTTAAAAGCATGGTTTGTTAGGAACAGTTAAAATTGATTTTGTTCACAGCTGATTTTCTCTTTCAACATATTTCAAGGCAATATAAATTAACAGTGTACATGACATTTGGAAATGTAATAAGTAACAGATTTTGATAATACACAATTGTTGAACCAAATTTGATCACAATATCATCGAAATTGTTTGATAACCATTTTAGTAACATGCACAAAATTTAACCTAACCTCTAGGAACTGTTCTAGTTAAACATCGAATGTAGCAAACAAACAGTACCATTCAAGTTAGAAACTAAGCCTCCAGACCAAATAAACTGTTCATGTAAGAAACCTAGCCTACCCAAATGATTTGTTCCACTTGGAAACCTCGTCAAGCCCAACTGTTTCACATAGAAACCACTCTTAGTCTAACTGTTCTAATGTGGACCCAGAATGTGTCCCTACAATCCTACCTAATTCATTAACTAGACTGGGGCCAATTTTGAATCATAGCTGCAATTTCCAGCTATTTATTTGTTACTGAAAGATTTTATATTTTTTGTGTTCTAATGTTGTGGAGGGAAGCTAGAGGATACCCCACCTAACCGGTACAGTAAAAACTGTGACCAACCACCAAACTCACATGCTTCTGGGAACCTGGGTTTGATCCCAGGTTGCCAAGGTGAGTCAGTGCTTTCCACAGGCAATTAAACGGTCCCTCAGCAAGGCGCTTGAATTTCGAAATCAGAGTCCGCGGGGCGCCTGAAATTTTCCGATCAGTGTATTCTGGCAGTTACTGCAGCTTTTGATCAAAGCGATATTGACTTCGCGGAAAATTTTGAAAGCTGATTTACGATCCTTTGTCGCTTTATAATATCCAACTAAAGCCCGCCTAAAGGCGGAGCGTCGTTGTATTGGAAAAGCAGTATTGGCCAATGATAGCGCACGCTTTGTATGAACGACACCAACCGTAGGAAGGCAATATCTGCAGTTAAATCATGCAGACGACTCGTGACATACATTTTATTGCCACAGAAATCTTGGCCAGTTACTTAGAAGACTGATGATTGCAACCGGCTCTTATCCTGGTGGAAAACGTGAATTTCATGCATAATACTATCAAAACATTTATTCGACTCGTAAAATGTTTAAACAAATTATCGTTGATTTCATTACGCAACTGTTAATGTTTTGTTGAAATCTCAAATGGGAATAATTTAATTCATAATCCGAAACCCACTCCCGTAAGTCGATGTTAACGCGTTTTTTAATCTGAAACACACTTCCGAATGTAAATGTTATCGCGACATTGAAATATTCTTGCTTAAAACAAGTAGTGTAAATTTATTTTATGTTGACTCTTTTTCTCAATAAAAAGGGCGTGAAAATTATGCAGCATGTACAACGTCGTGTCCTTTGCATAGAAAGCAATGGTGTATTGAGCGTTGTAACAAGCACACAACACGTCAGGGGATTGACGCATGATCAGAGGCAATATTTCATCAAATCTAAAAATAGTCACTTATGCCGAAATTAATTTGATACTTTAGAAAAATTGCAAGGTTTGTGTTAAAGAAATTATTGAGAGCTTTTATCGTAAATACTTACCAGAAAGTGCTTTAAAAATGGAATAAACGGGATTATCAGGTAATGAATAGAAACTTGAAAAGTAGCAAGTATGCAGTAATAGAGTCGGGTTTAAACAGATGTATTGGGGAATCGTTCGAGTCGGGATTTTACTAGCGATGCGGGAAAGTTTTAAAACAATTACAAAATCTATCTTTTTTTTTTAAATGACTGGGGGATTTTCTTTAAGAGTCATAGCGCACCAAATGACGTCTTTTGACGCTGTTTTTCTTAAAGTTTAACACACCACAGAACGTCAATTGACACATTTAATTTTAAAAACAAGCAACATACCGAGGGGACACCCCTCTCGCGATCCCATCCCTATCAGCCCCGGGCTGCCTGACAAAATTCCTGTGGAAAGCACTGGGAGTAGGGTATGTACCAACCCCCGCTCTAACCGGAAACCCTGAGCTTATATCAATCCTAACTGCTCCAGGTAGAAAACTTACTATTCCAGTGAGGCGCCTATTGTACAGGAGAATTCACCAAGAGCATTTCTTCAAAATGATGCAATTTTAACCAACTTACAAAGTTTACCTTGGAAAATGTTGTCTCCTTTCCCACTTTTGTTGATACAACCCCCCCCCCCCTTCCAAAAAAAAGGAAGGCAAGGGCCCAAAAAAGGCCCGAGGACTAACCCATTTCAGTTAGAAACAAAGCCTGCTGAGCTGTTCCAATTACAAACCAAGCCTACATTTGCTTAAATGATTTTTCCCATTTAGAACAAAGACCAATCAGTGAAAATGATCAAATGAGCCGCGTTTTGAAAAAAAAACTGGTCTTAATGCATGTGCGTAAAGTGTCGTCCCAGATCAGCCTGTGCAGTTTGCACAGGCTAATCAGGGACGACACTTTCCGCTTAGACTGGATTTTTATTAAGAGACTTCCTTTAAACGAAAAGTCATAAAAGCGGGAACTGTCGACGCCTATTAGCCTGTGCGGACTTCACAGGCTAATCTGGGACGACACTTTACAAGCACATGCATTAAGCCCAGTTTTCTCAGAACAAGACTCTAATAATCTCAGCTCTGGTACCCGATCAGCAATGTTTCCCTGATAAAGCAGGTGTAATGTAAACAGGAGTGGACCCAAACATACTTGACACAAAGTTTTGGCCTGCAGACAGGTTTCATACTCTAGTTGTAACAGGATGTTTATAAGAGGTTTATAATGCAGATTGATGATCAGGGTCTAGCAATAATGGAAGTTTACTTCACCATCCCCAAAGCATGACTGTGTGTAACCTTTGTTTTGTAAATTGATTTTGTAGTTCATTTATACTTTACTGTTATTGGTATGAGATTTCCTGTTCTCAATAATTTATACTTATTACTGATTGTGCTTTAAACAATGATATGTTTAAATTAAGAGCATTTCTCAATTCAAGCTCTGGAAAGGGGTAACTTCAAATTCTGCGTGCAATAATTTTCTAAAAAAACTTCAAATTTGGTGTGATTTGGTCATTCATGGACAAAAAAACACCACAAAAGTCATGTCCTATTATGCCCACAAAAAGGCATGAAATGAAAAATAATTGTGGCACACAGAGCAAAACTAAATTTTGAACAGATTATACAAAATACATATAAATTATTTGGGATTGTTTTTGTGTCCTATAAATACCTCCATCACATTTAACTGGCTTCTTACTATGAACAAAGGGTTCAAATTTTTTCGGTCAAAGAAATCCCACTACTATCAATCATGTGTTTTGACAGAGAGCATCCACAGTGTGACAGCTTATTAGTACTTATTAGTATTTTTACTGCTGTAAGTTGAATAATAAACTACAAAACTATTACAATTTAAATCTATTTTGAATGTGAAAGGTTCAGTGACCCAGTGCTTAAAATAATCCAATATCAAACAAACCAACAACACCAAAACAGGTTTAACGCCTAATAAGAAAATAAATTACTCACTGCCAAGCAATGAATAACGAATGACTAAAGTTAAGCCTTTTCACGTACACCATTAAAGAAAATTTACAAATCAATTTTGATTATCTATTACCTTCATGTACCTTTATTTAGTATAGCAATCTTATTGTTTTACTAAATTGTTACTAGCTAGAGAACTTGGGCACTCAATTTTTCAGTATGTAATTACACAAGTTATATTTAAGAATTGTTTTTCTCAACCATAAACAAATTACAATATTTTCTCAAGTCCCCCAACTGTTGAAACAGTTTAAAATTTGCATATATGGGAGCCAGTGCGCCATGATCTGTTTCTTCTTCAGGGCATTTCCAAGCAATCTTGTGTTTAAGAACCCAATACTTCTGATATTTACTGTTACATGTACTTCTGTTCCAGAAAGCTTTTCAAGCAATAATTGAATATGAAACAGTTCATTGAAACACATCCGATGTACCATGCAGGTTTTTTGTTCCTTTTTTAGAAAAGACCTCCAAAGAGAAAGGCCCCTTCCCCCAACATAATTTCTTTAAAATCATGCATCATTACAAAAAAATAATCAAGTTTACCTTAGAAATTTGTTTCGCCTTTCTCAGTTTTGTTGATATTTTTTCCCCAAAAATGGAAAGCCAGACCCTTTACTCAAATCAAGAAAAAAAGCCCTGGATGTACACAAATATACAAACTGCAACAATTTGCTTCAAACTAATATTCCCTGAATGTTCAAATATTAGTGTTGTAACCCTTAAGTAAAGAGCATAGCAGAATGTTACAGCTCTTAATTGACAACAAGGAAAACAAACATAAATATTAGGACAGCTAAGCTCCCTCTAGTCCTCTTATAACACCCCACTAACAGACAATAATAGAATCATTGATCTTGGTCAGCTGAGTGTATCAGCTTAGCATTGAAAAGCATGCTCAATGATCCATCCCTTGACAAGTTGTGCTTTATAGACAGAGCATGGCTGATTTAAGGATATGAGCATCACTCTCGGAAAACAGGGCTTATTGCATATTCGCAGTCTGCACAGGCTAATCAGGGACAAAACTTTCCGCCATTATGGTATTCTTTGTTTAAAGAAGGTTGTTTCTAAACGAAAATCCTTTCTAGACAGAATGTGTTGTCCCTGATAAGCCTGATTATTTTTATTTTTTAATTCAATAATATATTTATACAAGAACTGCACGACAAAGAAAAAATGCATGAACATACAATGTTTAAACCCTTTTCAAAAGCTTCATCAAACCTATTAAAACTTAAAGTTGCATTAAATTGTCTGGCCTACACAACTCACTGCTCCTTTTGAGAAGTCACCTGATCCTTTCTAGCAGCCCCCCCCCCCCAGTAACCTTTCCTGACCCTAGATCTGTCTCTGTTTTGGGTGAACATGGTCTTTAGTGTTCCCAATCAGCACAGGCACATGGTAGTCTACAACTTGTAACAAGCAATGGCATGACATCAAACTGAAGGCCAATATGAAGTCATGTTGGGTCCACTCATGTTAACAACATACCTCTATCACAGAACGATTGTTACTGTCAGACTCAGAAAACCTATAAGTCAGCTGAAGTGTTTGGTGCTTAACTGGATCAGTTCATCTGGCTGATGTAGGCCTGGTTTCTAAGTGGATTAGGTTCATACAACAAACTGAAACATGTTCATGAAAGCAATGGAGGAGATACCAGGGGCTTTGTTTTGTATGTCACTGTTAATTGCTATGTGCGTCTGCATTTTGTCAGAAACAGAAACATTTACTACAGGTGCTTTGGTCTACCCAACATACCACCCTGTACATTCAGTGTTTTTTCCTTCAGATCTTTTCCCAGAGCATTTAAGAACAATTTTTTTTTACATATTCTGGTCCCACATTTTAACTTCTGAAACTTTTGAGCTTTGATAACAATCATTTCATGCAGTTATACCGATTGCATGCAACCGCATATTGCGTGCACTAAAATACAGGATAAATGAAACCATGGCGGCAAAGCTGCCAACTGCCTATGTCTACCATTGAGATTGCTATCCAATGCGCATAATCAATAAGTCATTAATCCCGGACATTCATTAAATGTACCAGTATACATTGCATTAACCTCTATCTATGAGTGTACAACTATCATTGGCAGTTACAGGGATGGTAATCAATGGGTTACACAGAGCAGTCACAAAAGGAAGAGGGCAAATGCCAACTACGGTATATGAAATAATAATTTTGTCTGCTTGGCTGCTTGAAAAACACAGGATATAGAAATGAGCGGCAATTTGGGAAAATGGGGCTTAATGCATGTGCGTAGTGTCGTCCCAGATTAGATTGTGCAGTCTGCAATCACTTTCTATTTTTATGGTATTTTTTTGTTAAAAGGAAGTCTCTTCTAAGCGAAAATACAGTTTAGGCACAGGCAAATCTGGGACAATACATTACTCACCTGCATTTAGCACACTTTTCACACAGCATGGCTCAAATCATTGTAATCAGATAAATTAACTGTTAAACGAAAGTTACCAAGTACTAAATAATCCATTTTTTACTTCAAAGCACTTTGATTATAATGAAGCTATTGATAACATCATCAATATTTAAAAAATGGCAAATACAGGCTAAACTGAGAGTACACTTTACGCACATGAATTTAGCAAAATTTAAAGAAAATATAAGAAACATAGCAATGTTATCATATTTTGTTAAAGCAGTGTTGAATTAGCTACATATTCAATTCAATGTTTATAAATCTACCAATGTTCTTGAATTGTGTCACCACTTTTTTAATTCTAAAACTGAAGCCCTATATATAGTCTAAATTCTTTCAGAAAATGTCTTCAAATTTCTGGAGTTTTTCCCCGAAAATGAAACTTAACCTTAGAAATGAAACCCCTATCAATTACAGCACATGAAAAGGTATCCCCTAGTTTCACATGAAAGTTATACCCTAATCTGGTTTTCAATCCATTGTGTTTTCCTCATATTTGAGGCTAGAGCTCCATCCCTGAGCATATACAAAAACAACCTGTTATTTGTTTGGTTTTTTCACTATAACTACTGAAAGCTCTGTGAGGGACTTGAACCAATGACCTCCAGAGGCAGCACGCTAAAAAAGGCTCAGTACTAGCACTACTTGAAAGGTTAATAATAATAATAATAATATTCTCACTAGGCCTATGCCAAAGAATCAAATCAATGGTGAAACGTTTTCCTTAATAACACATATCAAGGGCCTCAATGAAGTCATTTAAGTGCCCAGGTACTGGGCCCCTTGATGTCCATCTTGGACATATCCTGGTTGCCAAAAAATTGTGTTGCGCTTATATTGTGCATAAAAACACTGCCTGATGAAAGCATATTTTAACAAACAAGCCGCTATAATGACTGCAGCAGAGTGACAATACTGCTGTGAAGCTTATCTCTTTTGTCACAATTGTTTGTTTAACTTGCGAATCCAGAACATCCAATCAAGTTGGTGTACAAATAATCAAAGCATTAATTTCTTTGTCAAAAATCCTGACTATTTACAGTAAGAACTAACTGGCAATCAATCACTGTGTAGCACGGCCCCAAAGTCAGTATTTCGTCAGTCAGTATAATCAATATTATAATCCATCTGAAATGCTCTGTTGACCTTCGCAATTATTTGATGCTATGAATGATCAGGCAGAACAAGGCATTACGGACATGCTTCTGTTAACATGTAATACATGTATTACGCATGGGTAAAGTTGTATTAACAAGCATTCAAACAAAGGTACTGTATTCAACTCTTGCCTAACTGACAGCGTCCAGCTTAATTTCTTTTAGTTAGTATGTCCATAAAATATTTTATCTTCTATTATGTGCACCTTTGTTTAAGTGTTCAACCAATATTTAAAACAAATCATTAAGAACAAGAGATGTGTTTGTCAGAAACACAATGCCCTCCAGGCCTTTTTCTGCCTATCTCACAGGTCCGATAGTCGGACCCATTCCCCATGCCAAATATGCATATTTTTTCCCAAATTCTCAAAAAAAAAATCCCCCCNTTTATAGTGACAGCCATGTGATAATGGTGTTACACGCTTAAAGCTTCAACCCCCTTTGTTTTCAAAAATAATAGACACCAAGTGTCAATTAGCATGGCACAAAAAGTTCAGTAATAAATTAAGTTCATCTATATAATAGTTCATTGACAAATCAATGTCGAGTTTTACTGGGCAGTTGAATGATCTTACAAATTAAAACAAAAAGTCACAATGTCATCAACTCTGAACTCAGTTCAAAGCAACAAAAAACTCACTTACCCGGCCTTTCAGGAACTTGTTTCTTAATTTCCAAATTGCCACGAATGGGTGATAAGCAATTTATGTGACAGAAGGCTTCCTTATGACGTTTCCCGATTTTTAGTCCAATTAATACAGTTTTATCATTCCTTTTCAAAGATCAAAGAACTGGAGTTTGAGAACATCTGATCGACCGCGAAACACAAAAATAATATTCTTACGCCACCGATGAGGACATAAAATAGTTCGAAACATTTGTCTGCCTTATGAAAAGTATATTGTTATCAGTTTTCTCAGTTACAAAAATATACATAAAGGAACCATTTGTGTGAGGTCTATCCAAAAATAATCGTATTAGATGCAAAAATTCTTAAAAATAGACAATATTCCTACTCAATTTAAATGTGAGTTATTCAGACGAAAATAATAAATAAATCGAGGCTACAAAACACTGAAAGCGAATATTTCAGAAACTATTTTTTGAGCGTTTCCAGAATGCTCTTGTCCGTTAATGGTGTCACTGCCTTAAAAATAAATACGACTCATACATAAAAAAGACAATGTTTATTTAAAATTATACGACCTTCTTTAAAATGTCCCACCCCATAACATTTATTGAGTTTGACAGATATTTTTGTCGTTTATGCCAAATATCTATCTAATGATAATTATTGATTATGTGAGTGTGTTTTTTCCTTTATTCAAGAATTTTTTCAAATCATCCACTTCGAAACATGTTTGAAGAGTAGCATGCCTGTGATATATAATATTAGTTATTCATGTTTAAAATAAAAAAGTAAAACTTTTACTGAATAAAAAAAATAGTTGGCTGATTATTTTGGGGTATCTAGTAATAAAGTACGCTGGTCTGAGCATGCATTTTATTAAATTGACACCGTATACATTTTGTTACAAATAAAGCCCCATTATTAGTCGTTTTTTGTGCACCTAATGGTTGAACGCAACCAGTTATAAATTACTTTCGTTCGCAGTAGTATTTAAGAGTTTAGTAACAGGTCGCTTCCGCGTCTTCACGACGTCATATGGTATCGACCTGCCTCTGTGATCTTTCAGGAGGAAATATTTAATTTTAAGCCAAATTATGTCGGAAATATTTAATTTTAAGCCAAATTATGTCAAATTTATCTTGGCTGCCCGGGTATTCGCGAAAGAGATGATTTAGATCCAAATAGACCAGCGCACGATGGCCAATGAGACCTAAATGTGCGCTGGTAGACAATTAGAAGACAATTCATGCCTGGTTGTCCTTAAAAGGACATAAGCTGGATTAGCAGAGCCGCCCGCAAAAGTTCCCCTATCCGACAAGTATTCAAAAAAATCTTCTGCGGGTGACTCTCGCCCCGGTCGCGACGCGCACGCTCCAGCAGCTCACCGAGGCTGGAATGACTTTCGTTCGCTAAAATTCTACAACCAGATATACCGTTTTCTGAAATCGGACCCAAATAATTTCGGATACTAGTAACATGGACCCTAGTCAAAACATTCCTTAGTCAAAACGGCCCAAAAAGCGTTTAACTTAATGTTCAGTTTTAATTTGTAACTGAACTTCGCTCGCTTGCAAACTCGTGTTCGTTAGTAAACGTTGACAACGAGATACGTCTTGCGTTTGTCAACACTTTCCTTCTTATGTCGATATTAAATCTTTTATCAGCATTTTCAAACAACGTGTCATAGACAATTTCATTCAGGAATGGTCCCAGAGCATGCAGACAAACCATGTTCTTACTAATTATGTCCTCTTCAAAAACATTTTCAACAACGAATCATACCTAGATTTACTACCAAGCAGCCTTAGAATGTTCTTTTGTAGACTAAGACTATCGGTCCACCCACTAAGAATACAAACGGGTAGATATGGTAGAAATAGAATTGATAGAGTTCAGCGTTATTGTTTATTTTGTAATTCACAAGATATTGAAGATGAATATCATTTCATGCTTGTATGTCCATTCTTAGATGAGATTCGCAAAAAATATATACCAAAGTATTATTACCAACGCCCATCGATGTTTAAATTTTTGGAAATGTTGGGCATTGATAACAAGACCAAATTAATTAAAATTTCTCTTTTTATTAAATACGCATTTAATAAAAGAAACACATTTTTAAATGTAAGTTCATCCTCTTAAACAAAGAAACTTAAAAATTCTGAACTAACACAATTTATTTAATTAAAATATTCAAATGTTATATATATTTTTTTTATAGTAAAGACCAGGTATACCGTATGTACTTTGCTACACACCGTATGTGCTGAAATAATATATTATATGAAGTAATGTACTTTATTGTATACCGTATGCACTAAAACTATGTATTATATGATTAACGTGACATGAATCTAAATCATGATTTGTTTGTTTTGTTATACTGACGATGTACATTGTGCAAGTCAAAATAAAACATATGTTCTGTTCTGTTCTGTTCTGTTCTGTTATAATTTCTTCTTCGAAACCAACTGTAAGAGAAACAAGTTACCACCAAGGCGCGGCAAATTTTGACCCTAGTGAAATTATTTAAAAACATGGTAGAGGACACTATGCGGTGTCACAAATGAAATACTTTACCTCAGGTCTTGGTTTAAAAAAATAAAATAAATTAAGAAAGTTTTTACAGAATGAGCTAAAATTCATTTTTTTGTTTTGTATTTCAATCACGCGTGCAAATATTTCAATATAAAATCTATAACAAACTTTAATGAAAATAGTAACATGAAGTAATTATCAATGAAATAAGTAATCATTAAATATTCATATTCTGTCCTGACTTTATCGCGTTCCCGTAAATCAATCAAATAAAGTTTGTGTAATTTTAAGTCAGTGTGCCGACTATGATGAAGCAATATCTTCCATAAGTGTAATACTAGTAGCTATAAAATATAATAATCATCACATGAAAGCATTATCACGTACCTGATCAAGTAAGTTCGCATAGATATTTTTCGTAAACCGTATACTGTAGAACTGGTTTTCATGTCCGTGTACGTCTCGAAAAGTTTTACACAAATAGATAATGAAATAAGCTTCAAGTAGCACATTAAAGTGCCGGCAAAATTACTAGATAAGGATCTATTTGGAATGACCTGCTATTCTCCGCCGTAATCTGTACCTCGGTCAGCAGCTGGAGCGTGCTCGTCGCGACCGAGGCGAGAGTCGACCGCAGAAGATCTTCTCACCTGTACATATTTCCTTATAGAGGGGAACCTCTGCGGGTGGCTCTGCTAATCCAGCTGAGTCCGTCACCCTCGAGCCGGACGTCTTCTCTACTCTGCTAAACTTCGCTGTTTCCCTGAACATGATGACGGTTGTCCCCAAGCGGAACTTTTGTCCGTAGGGGATCATTAACCTGGTCTAGGAGTTTGTCCAGGGTCGAGTTCAGGAGTGGAACGGGGTTCGCTGTCCTTTAGAACGTAATGATCGGGAGTTTACCAAACCTAGTATTGTTTACGAAGATGTATGGAAGAGCTGGTCACCACCATACTTCGCCCTTGTAGCGGGAAGGGGACAGCGGGACAACGGGTTAACCAGAGTAGAAGACGGACGGGGCGGACCTGGAGAAATCCAGGACATCGAGGGGGTGGCCTTAAAGAGGGGACCCGGGGCGGCGGTACTCAGTGTGCTCAACGCACTGGGGAAACCGTCTCGGGCATGAAGACGACAGCCGGTGACGACTAGAGTGGCCATAAAGCACTCCCTTGGCGGAGGCGTTCAGACAGGATTGTCTTGAAATTGCCTAATTTTTTATTTTTTTACCAGTGCACATTTAGGTCTCATTGGCCAACGTGCACTGGTCTATTTGGATCTAAATTATATCTTTGGCGAAAACCCGGGAAGCCGGGGTAAATTTGACCTACTTTGGCTCAAAATTAATCTTTTTCCCCTGAAAGGTCACAGGGGCAGGTGTATACATGGAGTTGTCGTGAAGACGCTGGAGCACCTGTAAATAAATCTCATATTAATTTAAAAAAAAGGCCGTAATCTGTTCTTTTAGGGATAAACGATAGTGATAAGGGGCATCGCCGGGGAGGGTGGTACCGTACATGCAGACCTTTAATGGGATTAAATTAGGGTTAGACGGATTAAGGTCAATGTCACTGTTCCGAATAAATTAAAAAAAAAATCCCTCTTGATAACTATAGTTTTTGCTGAAATGTGGTGTGAAGGTAGATTTCATTCAGATTTGGTTTGGGATTGCAAAATTATTCAAATAAACATTAATTAGATAGTAAAAAATATAAAAACTTGGTTTCGTGGCATTGCCATGTTTCTTGTATAGCGTTATTGTGGCGTCTGTGTATCAACTGTGAAAATGTACTGTCGGATAATCATGCAGACATAAAACATAGCGGCGATGCAAATCATTGAAGGTTTAAACCAGTTAAAAGGCGCGCAGAACCTGACACTTAGCCCAGATTTAATCTTAAAGCATAAGTGTAAATAACACTTACGATATATCATTCCAAATACACTATACATTCGATTTAATTGCAATTTAATTACTCGATTGATAAATATTCAACAGAGGAACAGAGTTACAACTTTCTGAGACACGAGACTTGTCGCGTTTGCAAGTCGCTTGCGGGTAATCAGTCAAAACTTTTGTGTATTTTAAAGGTTTATCAGTCACTTTCTCTTTATTTCATTATTTACTGTATATAACATGAATGAGGAAACATTCACTAAGACGGCAAGAAACCACTGTGCTTGATCGTTACCAGCACAAGTACTTTGTGAACGTGTGCGTCGTTTTGTTTTGTGACCGTTTTAACTTGTTGATATATTATGTCTTGAAGATGCTTGGAAATCGAAAATCATGCGTTTTTAAAGATGTAAAAATGATGAATTCATGAAAACACGAACACTTTGTTTATAATAAAGACATATTATCTACGACATAATCATGGATTCATCGATGTTGTCTCCAGATAGCAAACCGTCTACTTCTGGAAGTTCTCATGACAAGAAAAACGCGCCATCTGGCTCAAACTCAAAATCCCCTCGGAGGTCTCACAATTCCGAATCGGATCATGATAATAACGAAAGTGCATCACCCGACAAGAGCAAAAACAAGTCGCCGGCCAGAGTGAAACAGTCGCCGTCACAAGATCGGAAAAGGAAAGCAGAGACAGACGAAGAAATTAAGGCAAAACATGCTAAACAGGAGGAGGAAAGATTAAAGATGCAGTAAGCACATTAGAGGATGCAGCATTCCAGTGAGAGGGCATCGGCGTTCAATAAATTATATATGCAGCATCAATAAAAGGATGAACATTCAGGCTTACGGTCGTTTTGTGCCACTTTCGTTTTGTGCCACTGCTATTTATTTGTGTTGAAAAGTGGTAGTCGTTTCTTCCCAGCAGTAATATACAGCCAGATAGGTGTGAATAATATCATATAGGTCAGGCTCGTAGCCAGGGTTTTGAAAAGGGGGGTGCAAATATTTTCCCATCAACTATTGTTATTGAGCAACCAGGGGGTGTCCCCCTCTGCGGGACAGGGTGTCCCTCTCCTGCAATCNAAATAAAAGAAAGACTAGCTTATTACAAGAGGACCATGATGGGCCCAACAACTTTTAAACCTCAACCTTATGCATAGTAAACAGGCCTTTTTCTGCCTATCTCACGGGTCCGACAGTCGGACCCATTCCCCATGCCAAATATGCTTATTTTTTTCCCAATTCTCAAAAAAATCCCCCCCCCCCCAAAGTTTTTTTTTTTAGAAAGAAGTGTCTTATGACTTATGATTATTAGACTTTATCTCAATTTTATTTTTTAAACAACCTACCAAATATGTAATTTTTATATTTTTTGTATCCAAAATTGCTGGAAAAAACCCTGCCCAATTAATGCTTTTGTTGATGAAAATTCTTCCCAATTTGGAAGATTTTATGACTTGAAAAATCCCCATTGGGCTAGGTACTTTTTCCCCACAGAGACAAAAAAAGGCCTGATTTACCATACTCAGTGCCTGATCTACATGAAAATGATATAACATACACATGTGTATTCCCCACTACCGTTTTTCAATAACCAACTTTTTCGATCAGTCACGGAAATACATGATTTTATACGGTGTTTATAAACCCGACACTAGTATGCGCGCACACACTTTGTTTACATACATTTGTATGCAACACCAAATTTATAGAATGTAAAATCAACAATAAGAACGGTATAAAATATCATTATTTCTTGAAATCTTGATAAAATTGGTGTATTTTACCATTCCAAAATTCTACCATTCATAAATCAAGCAAATTAAAAGGAAATACTTGACTTTTTTCAAAACAATCGTTTGTCTGCTACTATGGATAGTACCAGAGGTTAGCATTGCTCTAAACGTGCTAATGGTGTATTGTAGAACAAACACTGATTAACAAAACTTGGTCTTCTCTCATCTGCATCAATACTAAACATAAATCAAATGGTATAACTGGTTACTTTTTTTTTTTTTTTAACTATTTTTAACAAATAAGTTATCTTTTTCTAAACGAATTTCCGAGACATATAACAATTAAGGCTTCATAAAGACTCTATAACCACAAACTACTGGCCCTATGGTCTCAAAGTCCTTAACAATGTATACCAGCACGTCGAAGAAAAAAGATGGACTTATTTGCCTATTATGCTCAAGATCCGTCACAGTTAATGAACATTAAACGTTAACGTCCACATGATCATATGTTAAAACGTTTTAAATTCATTATAACAACTGTTGACATTTTTCCTAGTGTCAAGTTCGGCATAATAAAAACATTGTTGAAAGTTCTGTATGTGGAGCAGAACAGATGTCATTAAGTGTCGGTAAACTACAAAACAGCTTCATTGCTTTGTAGAAATGATTTGTTTTCTTGCCATACAACAGAAAAATGATCCTATGTTTAGCATAGCTGATATTTTTTTGCTGGAAAACCCTTTAGGTGATCCAAAAATGGTTGTACGGGGATATAATAAAAAGACAACGCAGTCCGTCAAAAATGCTGTGCACAATGTGTAATTGTTATAAATCGTGGTACGTGTGTATAATGCAAAATTATTAACCAGTGACTCATAAGTCTTCGGCAATAGTCGACAGGGTATCCTTTGTACTTTAGTACACATTTAAAAAAAAATTACCCGTCAAAAAAGTTGGGTGCGAACGCACCCCCCTTGGCTACAGGTATGTAGGTGTGAATCATATTGGGGGAACTGTCGCACCTTTGATTGTCAGCTCTGGACAATGTGAATGTAAAACAACATTGTTGTATTAAAAGACTATTTATTCAGGTAACATTTATGTTTTTAAGATTTATTTTACATTTTATATATAATTAATTTAAATTATTGATAGTGAATACATAAAAATATTAAACATACAATAACGTATTAACCATAATAACCATCATTCAAAAGATGATATTCAATGTTCATATCATGTATAGTACTATACTATATATCAGTCCAATACCTCCCTACACAAATATCAGTGGCACGAAACGGTAGTGGCACAAAACGATGATCATCACCCAACATCTGCTCAATCATTCAATTCCAATTATTTTTCAGTGGGTTATTTCCCATTGATTACCAACAGGACATTTTTAGCTCACCTGAGCACAACGTGCTCATGGTGAGCTATTGTGATTGCCTTTTGTCCGTCGTGCGGCGTCAACATTTACCTTGTTAACACTCTAGAGGCCACATTTATTNATCTTCATGAATCAGCTTGCATTTTTTCAGAATAGTCTAGTTCCTTTGGCTTTCAGGTGAGCGCCTTAGGGCCCATGGCCCTCTTGTTTAAGATTTTTGTTCATATTATAATAATTGTACTTGCAATTTCTAAATAAGTAATCATCTGAATACACTTTAATCTTCTTATAGGGTGGTACATATTATTAGGTCATTTAGCCCCATTATTTTTTCAGGCAGTTATTGCCCAGTTGTTACCAATTTCTTCATTGCCGGGCAATGTCTCTGGAACTCATAAGCCAATTTCAATGACAAAGTGCAGCATTGGAGAAGAGTTAATAAACATTGCCACTTTATTGTCTTTTGAATCTTGGCGTTAATATTCCACTATATCTTTTTAAAACCCAGAGTTTCAACACAAATTTTTGTTGCATGAATCATGATGTAAAATACTCCTATACAGTCTTCTCGAAAGTCTGCTTGCCAAAGCCAGTAAAATTGCTCAAGGTCCAGAAAAGAATGCCCAGATCTTGGTCCTCAAAGCCAGTACAGAATTCAAGTCAATCACCACTTTGTTGTTGACTGGCCAGTGCATTGGAACTTTGGCCCACAGGCAGCAGTATCATAAATTTGCCTTCCCCCTGGACCCTACCCTAGTCAAAATTAATTGAATATGAAAGTTATTAGCCGAACAGGAGATTGTGTAATCACGTTGCATTTAATGGGGGGGGGGCAAATTTATGATACTGCTGCCTGTGATTTGGCCAGTATATTTAGTTACTTTTTACTTTTCGTTATGATTTCTTCAGACCAGAACTTGCAGATTCAGATTAACTCTCAATGCTAATTATTTCAGCTACACTTGGTGAGCATCAATCAATTTCACTGATATTTCTGTCTTTTCTAGGGTGCTTGTGTCAAACTTCTCTGAAGATCAGTTGAACCGCTATGAAATGTTCAGGAGAGCTGCATTTCCAAAAGCCTCTATCAAGAGGGTAAGCAGTGAACTATCTGGAAAAGAAAGGAACAGTGGCTTTATGCATGACAGGCAGCACACAGTGTTTGTTTTATTATCATATGTGTGTCTGCACTTGAGCTGAAGAAGTTAAATAAAATGGCCAATAACATGTACAAATTCTGGTTAAGTCCCTGAATACATGTATTGCTAATTATTATATATTCAGCAAAGCATGTGTGTTTCTAGTGCTTAAGGTGAGCTATAATGATCATCTAATGACTGATGTTCGTCCTCATGCGGTCTGTCAACTGTTACAGTTGTAGGTCCTTAACCCTCTAAAGACTCTACATGGATGAAACTTGGTCAGAATGTATATATATTTTATTTTTATTTTTTTTTATCGAGTGCACCGGGATTGTCTCCCATATGGCCATCGCCCCCAGAAAGACCTGTTACTTGGTTACGGGGGATAGTGCAAGATTCAGGAGACACCCCGTTCCAGAGGTGACCCTGGGTCTTTTAGTGCCCGGTGTATAGCACCTAGTACACTGCACCTCGGTTTAACGTCTCATGCGAAAGACGAGTTAGTAGGTTAGGTGCAGCGGGGGATCGAACCAGTGATCTCTGGATTGTGAAGCCAGTGTGTTACCACTAGACCACAGATCCGCTACTAAACGGGTCAGAATGTTAACTGGTATGATGGTATCTTGACAGCATCTAGGCCAAGTTTAAATCTGGGTCATGTGTGTCCAAAATATTGGTCACAAGGTCTTGTATTACAAAAACCTTGTTACTACCCTAGAAGCCACATTTATGACTCAAACTTGATAAAACCTTATTGTCAATTTTTAGCTTATTACCTCTCAAGAGGCAACATTTTTCATCTTGAATCCAGGTCAGGTGGGGTTAAAATCTAGATCACCAGGTTAAGTCATCAAGTTCAACAATTTGTATACAGTGGGTCTAATTTCAGGTGGTGTTTTGGGGCCATCATGGCCCTCTTTCCAATTTAATTTGTTTAATTCAAAATTTGAAAAGAGCTTAAAAAAAAAAAGAACATACAATTGAGGTTATGAATTTTCCTATTGCAACAAACTGTTTTGATTAAGTTATTCTTAAGGATTCATCTAAATATATCCAAACACATATAATATTATGAAGTAATTGGCTTTTGTAAGGAAAATGTAACTAAATAGAGCACACTGTTTAAAGTTTGTATGACATGATACAATGATAGCACAACTTGATCGACTTGTTCCAAGTGATTACGACATGCTACTGGAATGATGGCAACATTTTGCGTATTGTACATTGCAGCTTATGCAGAGCATCACAGGTACAGCCATATCTCCGAACGTTGTCATAGCAATGGCAGGGATTGCAAAGGTGTTCGTTGGAGAAGTCGTAGAGGAGGGTAATTTTTACAAAATTTATTCCATTATCTGAGTTTTTTCCTAAACAGTTTGAGATATTTACCTGATTTTTGGTGTGTGAGTCTACCTGCATGACTTACAGATCAGGTTCGAGTTTCATTTCGGTCCATTGATTTTTGGCCAAGTCACGGTCCTTAGACTTAGAAATTTTCTCTAGAATTACAGTTTTCCAGACTTTTTTCCAAAACGCTTGCAGATAATTATCTGATTTTTGTTGTGTAAGTCTACCTACATGCCTTACAGATCAAGTTCGAGTTCTGTTCCAGTCCATTGATTTTTGACGAAGTTAAGGGCCTTAGACTTTTGGAATTGGAATTTTCTTTAAAATAACACTTTTCCGGAATATTTTTCCGAAACCCTTCATATACTGACCTTATTTTTTGTGTGTGAGTCTACCTGCATGACCTTCAGATATTGGCCGAGTTTTTTTTATGTATGTTGAGTTATGAGACAAAAGTGGAATGAGGGGCCATTGTGCCGTATGGACACATGTCTTGTTTTAAATAAATTATACGTATGTGAAACTGAAAATCTGAGCAAGCCCAATTCAAAATTTCCCAGTGCATGGCTTTTGTTTATTTTGATAAATGTTCTGTTATTTCTTAGCCCTTGACGTCCTAGAACATTGGGGAGAGACTGGCCCCATCCAGCCCCGTCACATAAGAGAGGCAGTGAGAGTCCTGAGAGACAAAAATGTTGTACCGAACTCCAAGAAAAAGAAAGTGACTTTCACATGAACTGGCATTGTGTGGGCCAATATGAGGCTGCTTCTGCTGGAAGACGTGGAAATTGTATCCATGGAAACGGTGTTCTTCAGGGAGAAGGCGTTTAATTGGATGCTGAAAGGGATTAGTTGTTTCTTGGAATGTAATTTCCATTTCTGTGAAAGGGTGTTGTTATACCGTGTTATGATGACATTCGATTGATTAGTATCAAACGGAAACTTTAGAGAAGGAAGTGTGTGCAAACATGGCAAACACAACTTTATATTTGAAAGTGTGTAACATACTGGCAGTGTTCTTTATTTATTTAAAGCTTTCTAAAGAATGAATGTGTAAGAATTATGTTAAAGTCTGCATTGTTTACTCAAAAGTGTTTACAGATATGCATGCTTTAATTAGAGTTATAGTACAATAAAATCTTTATAACCTGATTAATGCTGATTGTTGATCATGTTGTTCTGCTTACGGAAGCACTGACGCTGGTTACCAGTATGTATAAATGATAAGTGGTCACATGTTTAAGCTATTGCGATACAGAGTTAATGCATTTAAAATAAAAAATTAAAAGTGATCCAATGTGAGCATCCTTTAAAAGTAATGCATACGCATTATTAGCAACAAACTTTGATAAAGAGATCTTGTTAGACTACCATCTTAATCGATAAGAGTAAAATGATTCATGTTTTCACTAAATGAGATGTTTTTAACTTTAACATAACGGACATGTATGTACATCATCCGCATATGAATGTGATCGTGAAAATTAATCATTTTCCCCAAAAATTCACATTTGTTCCTCAAACAGCTTCAGCAAAAGATATGAGCCACACTCTGTGAAAATGGGGCTTAATTCATGTACGTAAAGTGTCTTTCCGGATTAGCTGGTGTAGTCGGCACAGGCTAAACAGAGAGGAATTTTTTGCTTTTATGGATTTTTTTGTTTAAAGGAAGTCTCTTTTGAACGAAAATCCACTCAAGGCAGAAAGTCTCCTACCTGATTAGCCTGTGCAGACGGGGATGACACTATACACATGCATTAAGCCCTGTTTTACTAAAGCATGGCTTATATTGTTTTGTTTTGAAGGCTATTGATTAAGCACAATTTTTAACTAAATCGCACAGAGGCATGGAAATCCAATGGTCAACCTGTAGTTTTACTGTCAGACAAGTATCTGTAAAATTGCCTTTCTAATTTTCCAAAAAAATTAAATAGACAGTAGTATTTTTGGATTTTAACATTTCGATGATAATACAAGTTGGAAAATACTATCATAACATTTATCATGACTTGTAAATTTGAATATATAATTGTGTTCATACATTACTTATTTATGCAAATCCCAGGTATTAGGAGGGTCTTGAATATAAATTATATTTTTATTTGGGGAAGTCAATACCAGTTGATTTTTGCCATGTTGTTCAAGTTAATAAATTCAAAATGTTCAAATGCTTGATTACATGTATCAGTTGTCTTTTGTATCTTAGGACATAAAATTTATGAAATCCTCTACCATGACACTTTCTCTTGGTTCTTGTCTTGAATTTTCCAAATCATATACTGCTTAAATCTGGCCACCTGTTTTGTTTATTATATGGATTCAGAAGAAGCAAAAGATGATCCATGAAATGTTGGAAAATTTGAGCCGTGCTATGAAAACTGGGCTCAATGCATGTGCTTTAAGTATGGTCCCAGATTAGCGGACTTCACAGGCTCATCTGGGATGACAATTTACACACCTGCATTAACCCTTTGAGCGCTGGAACCGGATTTTGAAGGCTTTTGCAAACAGTTTGGATCCAGATGAGACGCCACAGAACGTGGCGTCTCATCAGGATCCAAACTGTTTGCTATTCTGATAGTATTCTTTGAAAAAAAATTCAAGAAAATGCTAATTTTAGAAATTCAGCAGACGACATTTTGGCAGACAACAAATATCCCAGCATGCAAAGGGTTAAGACCAGTTTTCCTAGAGTGAGGCTCAAATATCTACACTTGACAGGGAGTCAGGTTGTCGTTAGAAGGTTGTTTAAATGACGCTTTCAAACAATTTTTATGTACACATTTCTGACAAACGAACGTTTCCCAATAAATCGACTTATATACATATATTATCATGTTGGAGACATAGTGCTGTCTATTACTCTGCCCAAGTGACATGCCATCTTATTCATGACTTAACCCTTTGCATGCTGGGAAATTTGTTGTCTGCTAAAATGTCGTGTACTGAATTTCTAAAATTAGCATTTTCTTCGATTTTTTTTCAAAGAATACTTTCAGAATTGCAAACAGTTTGGATCCTGATGAGACGCCACATCATGTGGCGTCTCATCTGGATCCAAACTGTTTGCAAAGGCCTTCAAAATTCGGTTCCAGCGCTCAAAGGGTTATAAACATGCCGTCTAAATTCTATTTGTGCACGTAACAGGATTTCAAAAGCTATACAACGCTTTTAAATATTTATTTCATACAGATATATTTCTGACACACATATTTTCCAGGATAACGACATATGTTACCTTGGAGACGTAAGTACCATCTATTACCCTGACTGGGTGATGTCTAATTTATAATCGTGCACGCCCCAAGGGGTCAGGTTTCGGACTGATTTAAGGTACCCATTTCAGACCAACAAGAGTTTTACCAGTATAACGACTTAGTGACGGTGGAGAACTGCGTACTGTCTATCACTTTGACTTAGTGACATTCAGTGAAACTTAATATTAATGCGAATGACAAGGAGTCAGGATGGAGATAAAACGCTGTATTAATTTCTGACAGTTTTTTTACAACCTGTAACCTAGACCATGAATAGGTGGAATGTCATGTAATACATAGAGGATATTTGTTCTTGTCAGTGTAAGATCGTTTGTTATTTCAAGAGTGATCATAGAAAATATATTTTCACGAGTGGCTCTGCCACCAGTGAAAACCTTTTTCTATGATCACGAGTGAAATAACAAACGATCTTACACTGACATGAACAAATTTTCTGTTTCTTTTATGCCCCTTTTCAAGAAAATAATTAACAGCTGTTTCTCTTTCGCTGAAAAGTTACCCTTTCTCCCGTGGTGTACCTAAAACATTGAAATGAGGTCATTTTGTTGACGAAATGACGTCATTTTGTTGACGAAATGACGTCATTATTCCAGCGAAATTCTTCAGTTAAACTCTTTTACAAGTTAAATAAACGGTAAAAAAAGCATTAAAAAAATGTGTTGGATTCAGTGGAATATCGATTTTATTTCACTCGTGATCATAGAAAAAATATAAACAAGGATAAAAACAAGGGAAGTAAATCTTGATATGATAATCTAAAAATAGAAAAAGAAGTAACGAAAATTTGTTATTTTCACTGGTGAAAATAACAATTTGTTTATTTTCACTGCTGTTATTTCACTGCAGAAATGTCATATTGTATCATTTGGTATAAAAATAAATATTCTTTGCGACAGGGATTCGTCTTAATTACATTTGTGCACCTGACTGGGTATCAGGTTGACCATTAAACGCTGTTTTAATAATATTTTTTGACGGATTTTAGATTCCCAATACTGACAAACAGGAGTTTTACAGTATAAGGACCTATGTCAAGTTTAGAGACCTTAGTCCTCTTTATCAACCTGACTAGGTGACATGCTGTCTATTTTATATTCCTTCATGTGAAAAGGAGTAAAACATTGTGCATATGATTTGATTCCTATATAACTAAGTATTTATGCCTATTTATCACATGCTATACCTTTTTTTCGATGTAATACAGACAGTATTTTTATGCCCCGGTAGGGTGGCATATCATGATAGCACTGTCCGTCTGTCTGTCCGTCCGTCTGTCTGTCTGTCCTTCTGAAAAACCGTCACACTTGCGTTTAGGTTTCGAAAAATGGTCATAACTTTTGCAATATTGATCATAGCAACTTGATATTTGGCATGCATGTGTATCTCATGGAGCTGCATATTTTGAGTGGTGAAAGATCAAGGTCATCCTTCAAGGTCAAAGGTAAAACAAAAAAACAAAAAACATTTCAAAGCGGCGCAGTATGGGGCATTGTGTTTCTGACAAACACATCTCTTGTTTTATATGACACATGTGTAATACAACATTTTTAAGCGTTTTCATTGGCTACAGAATCAATAACTAGAGCCTAACGCTTGATTGGTCATTGTCGGCTCGGGTACCGGCTCGGGTACTACTTACATGTACCCCGGGTACTCTTAAATATACTTACATGTACCCCGGGTACGGTAAATATACTTAAACGTACCCGGTCGATATTAGACTGTACCGGAGTTGTGTTCCCGCCCAAAATCCGATGTTGTAAAACGCGATTCCGATAACCGTAAAAAGATATTGTTTATCTTCAACAAACTTCTCTTTAAAAAAGCTGCATCAACATGCTCTTTGAGTATGAGTTTCGATAATATAGAGGCCATTTAACAGAAAATTGACATAAATGTGAACATAATTAATTAAAAAAATAGCCGACAATGACCGATTTGGAGTTAAAACTCCCGGGCACGTTTTAGTATATTTACCGTACCCGGGGTACATGTAAGTATACTTGAGAGTACCCAGGGTACATGTAAGTAGTACCTGAGCCGACAATGACCAATCGAGCATAAATAACCTATGGAATGGCTTTATTTTGGTGAAATGACGTCGTCAACATGAAATGACGTCACGATAGTAAACAACTTATAGATCTACCAGCATTTGTTTGGTCAATTAAGATGCATTTTATTTAGTTTAAAAGCATGTGATAAAACAGATCTGAAACTCGTTGTCATATCATACCATATTTTATTAAACTCGTCCAGGAAATTCAAGGCTCGCTTACTAACACAATTCCTGAACTCGTTTAATAAAATATGGTATGATATGACAACTCATGTCAGATCCTATATAATATATATTTATAGAAACTTTGTAGTATCTGTTACCCTTGCTAGGTGACATGCCGTCTAATTTGTATTTGTGCACATGAAAACGATTTTTTTTACTATGAAACTTCGTTTTAATGTCTTTTTCACACTTTTATATATCTATTTTTGACGAACCTCTTGAACAAGTGGTTTCTCCGTCTAATGCCAAAGTAGTATGTCACATTTAACTTAAGTACTGCCTATTTTACAATGACTACATGTAAGTAAGTTTCCCTCCGATATATATCCCTGCACGTGACAAGGAGTCAACTGGTGATAAAAATGTGTTTTGATGCATATTTCTGAGGATTTTAGGTACCTTTTCCTAAAAAAACACACATTTTACCCGTATAACGAACTATGTCCCTTTTGACACCATGGCAGTGTCTGTCTTGGCTAGGGAACATGCCGTCTTGATAATAAACGTGCAGTTGACGTTTTGGAAAGCTAGCTTTAAAACATTGTTTCATTTGTCTCATATAATGAACTATGTCTCTTTGGAAACCTTGGTGGTGTCGCCCGTCTAATGTATATACAGTCCAACCTGTCCCAGCGACCACCTTTTAATAAAGACCACCTGTCCATAAAGACCACACCGATTCCCCCCCCCCCGAACGTTTTCACTATATATTGTACCTGCGAATAAAGCCCACCTGCGAACAAAGACCAAGGACCGCCATTTTACATTTTGATACCTAACAAAGACCAATTCAATCACAACAATCAACGATTTCGCAACTTTCAATAAAAAAAATGGCCGCTATGACGCTGTGATAGTCACGTTATAAACATCTAATCAGTAGACATGTCGGTCGCTATGGAGATATTGACAAGTGACAGTTTACTGCACTCGACAGCAGTTGTTTGTTTACTCAACACACATTGCTAATTGGTAGCTGCCTGCATACTTTATGCATTTGACAGTTTGTCGTAAGTGTCAGAAGTTGCCTTTGTATTTTAGTGACTCGCGATTAATGACGATAATGAACTAATTGCCGAAAATATCAAAGACAAGTTTGGGGCTTTCATCAACTGATAGATGATAAAAGAAAATTTACGGTTTCGTTACAATTACAATGCCAATAACAAACATACATTTTGATATTCATTCCTTTTTTACATTTCTCTGATAAGACATGCATAGATTATCGATATGTAAATTGTCAGTTCAAGTACATATACATGTATGTCAATAGTTATTTATAAATGATATCATTAATGAAATATATAATAAAAACATAAGGAAATTGAAATAATAAATATTAAAACAAAACTGTGTTTTCAATCCTTTATTACATTATACATGCATTAGCAATCAACCATATAAGCAATAGAGCAGTGGTCTAATGGTAGGACGCTTGCTTAGGGATCGAGAGGTCCCGGGTTCGAATCCCGCCCTGACCACTGTAATTTCCTTGAGCAAGAAATTTGTCCCACACCTGCTCCTCTCCACCCAGGTGTATAAATGGCTACCTGTGAGGGAAATAAGCCAATGTGCCGTGGCTGCCTGGTGCGCCATATGTAAACGGACGACTTAGATCCCAGTGATCGGGGGGTTGATTGTGAAGTCGGCTGAATATGTATATAGAAGCAGACTATAAACCGCACCTTTTACCTTTATAGAACACATACATAGATAAGGTACCTGTTAAAATCCTACTAGCATATTTTGCAAAGTTTCAATCGACCCTGCGAATAAAGACCACCTGTGAACAAAAACCACAACGACCAAATCCCTTGAGTGGACTTTATTGACAGGTTAGACTGTATGTGGACGTTACAGAGCGACAAGTAAGCTATACAATTTTTTTTGATGCCTATTTCTGGTATCTGTTTGCCACCCATCTCTGACAAATAAGAGCTTTCCCGTAGACAGACCTTAGTCGCATCAGACACTTTAGTACTGTCTGTTGCTAAAACGCCTTCTGATTATAATTTTACTGGCTGAAGTTATAGTATCTATCATTGGCGGCATGGAACAAGATAAACATTCTGAAGTACAATCGTGCAAGCTCTTCAACTGCTATACGTTCTACCTCGCAGGTTTCAAGGTCAGTATGAGGTCAGCCTGTCTGGAAATCGTTTCTTTCAAAGCTGTGGCGTCTGCTTACACGAAACAAGAACTATCTTTAAACTAGAAATATGTATTAAAAGGTATTCGTCGAATGCAATAATTATCATGCAGACATGGAAGGTAAATTAAGTTCAAACAGCTAAGAACACAAACTTCCGCGACGTAAGTCAGAACCAATATCAACGCCGTATGACGGTTTATAGATATGTATTGTGTCATACAACCCCGACGCAAATATATTTGGTCGTAGAAGATCTGTTTGACATGTTTCATTGACAACCTAACCAGGTACATGTATATATACATTATCTGACGTATGGGCTACAGTCATCAGGCACTGTCCCGTAAAGTATATTAAGTGGGTATTATAATTATGTATGTTTCATTTGTTTATATTATTTCATTGTGTTTTCCCAAAACAATAATATGGTGCCAATTAGCGACAGACGCCGAAGGTCCGTATAGTTCCTGTCGTGTTTCTGTCGAAGTTTATTGTAAAACAGGAAAAGTTTCTAAGTTTGCTTTATTAACAGTGGGATTTATTAAAGTATTGACGGTTTAGGTTCGCACACAATCCAGATGTATGTTCGCATTTAAAAACACTATACATACAACCCACTCAACAATATAACCCGCGGTATAACAACCAACTCGTTCGAGTAGAAAGTGAAACCAAATAAACCAGTTAAGTCTGTTTGCTATGCGCGAACTTAATCGTCTGAAGATCTTATTCAGTCGTGCGTTTCAGTATAATTTACCGAAAGGTCAACTGGATTTGCCTGATCTCAACACTTGCAAGAAAAGTATTTTTATTGATGATACACCGAAGTGTTTTTTTATAAATAGTTGTTTTGTAGAAAAATATCGCGGGAAAGTCGCCTTCTAAGTTTTCGTTTGACAAGAAACAAAAATCGGTAATAATGATGTAACTTTCTTTATGCCTTCAGCATTATTTAGAAATAAAAATGTTTGAGAAAGGGTTTGCTATTGTCACTCCTTAAATTGGCCCACCGTAATATATTGCAGGCCCGACAATGTGAATGCAAAATAAAATAATGTTCTGCTCCACGAACGGTGCAATTATTTTTAACCGATCCGTACGTTTTTTTTTTCAGGAATAATAACGCAAAACTACTTTCATACCTAAAATCGGGTTTCGTAGAACGAAGAAAAAGGATAGTCAAGGGAACATATTTGGACGATAATACATAACTAGTTGTACCTGAAAATTGTTTATCAGTGTATTGTTTGTTATTATACAATATCATATTTACAATGTGTGTTTTGTGTAACCGTCAGCTGTCCTTTGACATGTGGGGCAAATAAAGGCCACGCATAATCCTGTCATCTTCCCTTATATGTATACCAAGTTTGATGATATAATTATTATTTGTACTTTTTGATTTATTGATTTGCGGAGAGACGAGCGTACAAACAGAGAAAGGGATTAACAGACGGACAAAGGGCATACATATAGCCCAATTCATCCTACGTGACGATCATGGCCCGTATAAAGTTTAACACGATTATCCTGTTACCGGATAATTATCTGATAACGTAAATCGTAAAACATGTAGGATTCCTGTATTCCTAACTTTAGTTATATATAAATAGATTTAATATTCGGAGAATCACAGCTCATTTTGTGGAAGAGAATACTATCGCCTAACGCTCTAAAATTATGTACTGCTCTTTTTACTTTACCGTAAAAGGTTGGATTGTGCTAAAGGTGTGTCGCGTTCTGAGAAAACTCGGGCAAGATACATGTGCGTAAAGTGTCGTCCCAGGTTAGCCTGTGCAGTCCGCACAGGCTAATCAGGGACGAAACTTTCCGCCTAAATTGGATTTTTGCCAGGAAGATTTTATTTTAACGAAAAATGTCATGAAAGCGGAAAGTGTCGTCCCTGCTTAGCCTGTGCGGACTTTTGTTTTGCCAATTATACGTTATTATTAATAAATCATTAATATTATCATGTAAGTAAAACAATATTCCTAATAAAGGGACTAATAGTAAACACAGAATTGCTACAATGTAGTACATACTATTGTCATTTACACATCTTGTTTAAATATACCGGTTACTAATTGAAATCTATAACGATGAAGTTACGAAATATACGCAAACAAAAGTCAAATACATTGAGTGGATTTGAACTTTGGAATAAAAATGTCATTAACATTTACACACAAGCAATAACATTTACATGTATCTAATATTTAGTTAAATTATTTTCCAAAGTTGAAGATTCGTTCAAGGCAATGTCGCTATGGGAAGTATGACATCCATTTCGTATATGTCCATTCCTAGTTTCATCAATTTCCTGTGCTTTTATCAGTTCTTTCTAAGGTATTTAGAAAGAACCAATGAGCTACGCAGCCTGGCTTCCAACGACAGAAAGCGCTATACCGAATTGTGCTGCGTAGTACATCACCATGATGCCGATGTGTGCATAGGGAATCGGACCCTTGAACATGTTGATGGCAAGTTTGAGATCTGATATCACGAACGCCAAGGCTCCGAAGCATGCAGACAATTTGGTCCACTGGTTCGCGAGATCGCCAGACCACTGGACACGGGCCGCCGCGCGCCATGCCATGGTGCATTCCACAGCGATGTACGCTGCCACCATGTAACGAATTAATGGTTGTAGGTCAGTGCTGAGGTATGAATACCCAAGGTATCCGATTCCAAACACGAATACCGCAGCATATGGGTTGAACGGCGTCCATCCAAAGGCTATTATATAGCAAATCTCTGAAGTAGCAAAGCATACCGCTCCGAGCTTAAAATATTTGTCCCACACAAGAAACGCATCTCCTAGACAAGAAAATGTTAGCCCTATGAGGATACACATTGAATAGCTGTAATTCACGGTGATGTTTATCCAATTTAAGATAACGAACAGCATCAGTGAAATAATTGGAAGACATTTCACGATGGCGTAGAACCAGGGTACGCTTGTTTCTGAAGACGGTGTATTAGCAAACAACACAAAGAAAATGATGCAGGTCACGAAGAATGGAACCAGTTTAGATCCAACAATATCCAACTGAAACAGAAAACGAACAGTTCATGCATTTACTCGGTAGTCGGAAACCCGTCTATATTATATGCAATAATAACACAATACTGACAGAACCGAAAACTGATATTGTATGATATCTATTTTCAGACATATGTAACGGCGTAATATGATTGCAGGTTATGCAAGGTAATCTAATACAGTTAATACAGTTCGAAAGACAATGACATCAATGTTGTTAAGGGTATGCTTATTGTCAAAACTCAACCGACCCATGTGTACACACATTCCCTTCTGTTCCCTTTTTGTTTTATCAATTATGTAATCTTCAATTAAATAAACCACGATCAATTTATATTGACCTTCGTACAATTATAATCTTAAATGATTTTTTTTCAATTAACAAAAGTATCATGTCCATTACAGTAACGTTATCAAAGGCTATATATGTTGTGATTATTAAGTATATTTTGTATTATAAAATTAGTTTCAGAAACATATCCAACTAAAAAAAACACACTGTTATTTCAACTGTCAAATGTCAAAGAAAAAAAAAAACAACATAATTTTGGTATTCCATTGAATATTTTATCGACTGAACATTACAATGTCTCTAAGGACAATTGCAGCTTCCAAATCGTCAGCCTCGTCCTCGATTCGTTTTTATAAAGAGAGGAGATTCCTAGAAAACGATGTCGAGAATGTGAAAGGGTATATTACGGAATGATAGACATATGGTTTTAACAAAATTAGATTTAACCTTAAACCAAAATTAATTGTGAAGCCTATTAACTTTAACTAGCTTTAAGACAAAAATGATCATACGTTGGTACAAAACGTAATACCAGTGACACAATGATTTGTTAAATACCAGCCATTGTCCGCTTCGTAACATTCTCTGTGCAATTTTATGCAGTATGCATGGTTTAAGTAATCCGCGTATTGATTACATACATTAAACAAGATCAAATTACATTTGGCAATATACGTGCAGAATATTCCTTTAAATAATATGCACCGCAATACTTTTTAATGACGATCAAAACAATATTTAAACCAATAGGTTAATTATGAAAATACACTTGTTTATTATTTATATTCGAGTTTAAAGTGTTTTTTTTTTACTTTTTTTCTTTCTAAAAATAGTTTGAAGTCTGAAAAGAAAAATGATACTCACAACTGTCAGCGGCGTTGCCATGTTGAAAGTCGCACAAATTATGATATTAAGACAAATAAATCACCTTCCAACCGCACATATGACAACGTTTACGAGACTGATTTCGATTATAAAGTGTCCTCCTTTTTATTTAATGGTTAACAACGACCCAAACATCTTATCGATATTTCATGTTCACATAATTTCTTTCCGCGAACAGTGCAGTCAAGGTTATCAGACACGCACTTATATCTTTTTTGAATAATAAAGCAAAATTGCTTGAAAACATAAAATCGGTTTTCGTAGAACGAAGAAAGAGGATAGTCAAGGTAACATATTTTAAAATATGATCAAAACTACGATCGTGGTTCATCAACTATCTCCGGTATGCTCCGTATGATAGATCTCTGGTATTTTTAGGAGTCACCTTGCCTTGATACATGATCGAACACGTGATCCGTGTCTTTTTTCTGTATACGACGCGCGTTAAACTAGCGCCAAACTTTCTGCCTAAATGTTGATGAAAACAGCACTGTCAGCATTCATTTGTTCATTCAAGGTTACAAACGGTTTAAATTTCCAACATTATTTCACCACGTTTCATGCATGCAGTCCACTTTCGAATTTACTGTGTTAAGAAAATTATCCAAACCGAAAGTGAAACTGGACTCATTACATTTCGCGATGTTATCAGTAAATATTCGTTTAGTTTGAGAAAGAGCGACTCGAACAAAGACAATTGAATAGTAATGTTATACAGAATATCATTGCCGATTGTAGTACTGGCTAAATAGACATAAGATGCCAGGTTATATATATAAAAAATTTAATCAAATTAATTACTAGGTTGATTCTTAACAGTATTATGAGTTGATTTGTTTGTTATAATTTGGTTTATATATTTGCAATCACAACGATATTTTTCACTGATGAAAGTTTGTCATAAATTAACATTTGGCGTATTATTCCTCTACAAGCATGAGTGATAATTTCTTGTCCTTGATTATAAGTTGAATGTTCCGCCTGTACAGGTACTGGATTGTGACAGACTGATAAGCATCAGGTCATCTCCCGTATGATACCCATTGTGGCTTATATTCAGACCAAATCACAATCATTGAGAAAACTTCATAAAACACCACTGGCTCGTGACAATTCTGCCTGACCAAACAAATGCTATCATTGAATATAAAAAAGACTTCCAGTTTAATGTAGACATCATATACATTATCTTTGGTGAACAAAAATAAAGAATACACATGTTTATTTTTAAAATATGGACTGTGACAATTTCATACTGCTTTTAGCTTTTCAGTCTTCTGGGTCTTAATATTAAAATAAAAATCATAAATGATGTAAAAGCAACATATATATTTTTATTACCGGTTTTACGAGTACAGTGAATATGTCTTCTAATATTTTTTGAATACTGATTCATCATCTTATCTCATCTTCATATGTTGTCCCATCTAGGATATAGGACGCCAACTAGCCTCCTCCAGGCGTCTCGGTTCTGGGCGAGTCTCTCCAGCTGTCCCCACGTCTTGTCTATCTGATTGACATCTGCATGAAGGTCCCTGCGCCACGTGTTTCTAGATCGCCCTCTTTTCCTCTTCATTCTCCATAATTCTTCGTAATGGATCGTGTCTGGCCAGCGGATCTAAAGGATCTTCCTGAGGCAGATGTTGATGAAGACACGAATTTTCTTCAGGTAGGTGACGGTGGTTCTCCAGGTCTCTGCTCCATAGCGTTGAATTGGCTTCAGGATGGTTTTGAAGAGGCTGATCTTGGTGGTGATGCCTATCGCGCTGGTCCGCCAGATGTTCTTCAGCTGAGAACGGATGCTACTGCTTTACCGATAAGGTTTCTGATGTCTGCATCCATTCCTTCATGTTGTCCAGGACGCTGCCGAGATAGGTGTAGCGTTCCACCCCTTCCACCGCCTCGCCTTGGACTGCGAATAGTCGTGCATCTGCTTTTGTATGTGAGAGGAAAGAGTCAAATCTTCGGCAAAGTCAAAATCTTCCAACTGCTTCCAAAGTGTCGATTCCGCGTCGCTTATGGTCCGTCGATGTCTTCATGGCTAATTCTATGGTCATCAGGAACATGAAAGGTGAGAGTAAGCAGGTTTGCTTCACTCCGGTGTTAACTTCGAAGGCGTCGGTAAGCTGTCTGCAATGAACTAGTCTGCAGGTCATCCCTTCATAAGAATCATTGATGATGTTGGTGATCTTTTCGGGCACTCCGTAGTATCTCAGTAGTTTCCAGAGCCTGTCAATTCTGTTGAATGCTTTCATAGTCGATGAAGTTGACGTAGATGGGTGAGTTCCTCTCCAGCGATTGTTCTAGAATGATGCGTATGGTTGCGATATTATCCGTGCAAAATCTCTCCTTACGGAAGCCGGCTTGTTGGTCACAGAGATGCGGGTCTATGTACAGCGTCTTTCATTCAGCTCAGCAGAAAGCGACTTAACACCTTTCCTGTGATGAAAAACATCGTTATCCCTCGGTAGTTATATCAGGAAATGAAGTGGCCTTTCTTAGGGAGCTTGAATAGAAAGCCCTCTTTCCATTCTGTTTGGTATTTCTTTTTCATCCCATGACACTCGATCGTCTCGACGTCTGTTTAGGTATTTCTTGTGTCATACAACCCAAACGTCAACATTGTTGGGGTCGCATAAGATCTCCGGTAACCAGTATTGAACTTATCTGCTGTATGGGCTAGATAAGAAAGACACTATAAGCAGGTACTATAAGCACTATATATTAAGCAGGTATTATTGTATTGAGACTATTGACCTTGTTCCATTTGTATGAAGTTTTTCATTGTGTTTTCTAAAAACAACCATGTGTTGCCAAATAACGATGAACGCCAATGGTCCGCATAGTTAGTTCATGTGGTGTGTATCCTGTTTATCGTAAAACAGGAAAATTTTACATTTTCTGTATTAATAGGTTGCACACAATACATATATAGAGTTCAATTTTAAACACTATATACAACCCACTTAACATTACAGCCCTCTGTATAAAAGGCAACTATTTGGTGTATTAAACTTAAAAAGTTAAAAGCAAATAAAACAGTTAAGCGTGATTGCTGTGCGCGAACTGCATAATTAAAAGTTTTTAATCGGTCGTACGGTTCGGTTACATTCATCGAAAAATCAACTGGATTTTTCCCGATCCCCACATTTTCAAGAAAAGTATTTTATTCGGTGACACATAAAACGTGTTCTTTTCTTAAATAGTTGTTTCGTAAAAAAAATATTGCCTTTAAATTTACCGTTTGAGAAGAGAGAAATACCGGTATTATGATGTAACTTTCTTAAGCCATCAGCATTATTTAATATTACAAATGTTTGTCTAACGGGTGTGCTATTGTCGCTCCTTAAATTGGTCTCACGTACAATACTGAAGCGTGACAATTTTAATTCAAATAAAACCATGTTCTAGTGTCAGATTGTGGGTGAGTTTGACCTTAGATCATTTGATCAATATGGATGCAAGTTGTGGTTGCATTTTCCAAACTACTTATTGGAAAAACAGGCATGTGTGTCACATAAAACGTTATATATCACAACAATGACAATCATTTACTTGTATATTGTTGGATAGTCAACAAATGTGAAAGAACACAATGTGCCTCTAGTGGGACGGATATGAAAAGGCTATGGTTCACTTAGTGCTAGTTAGTCGTTCGCTTGCGAACAACTTAGGATAATACTACACAATTTCGGCCGAAGCATGGATTTACTACGATTCACTCAATAACGCACAAATCGATGGTTGAATTCAATCTGTTATATCTGTTTAACATTTCTTCGTGAGATACCTTAGTTCCATAATCAATCCGCATTCGTTCAAAGAAAGAAGTTCCGTTTGAAGTGAGAGATGGTAAAAGTTTTAAGTTTTCAATTTCGACGTTGAATACAATGTTAAGATTTTATTTTTCACGAGCCTTGCGTCCGAAAGCTGACAAAACACTCAACGAAAAAAGAAATATCTTATGCTTAATGTCGAGTAGGAAAACACTTAAGCAAAAAAGTGAGACACGATACGTCATATATAGTCAATTAGTCAAACTGTGAAAGAATTATACAATCACACCGTTTCTTAAATTCGGAATCAAGAAGCACCGTTTTGCGATTATAAATAATTTCGCAAACTTTGACAAAAACACAAATGTTTATAATACATTATATGTTTATAATTTCTATGGAGTAGTCTCCTGAGTTTAAAGAAAAGCGAATCTCCATACAAGACACCCATGAGACCTTGGACACGTCGACATGTATCTGTTTTACTCAGTGTACCTTTGGAAACACATGTTTAAAAATGAATGGTGCGAGAATTATAAAACGACTGTTATTTGTGATAAGTCATGGTTATACTAACCAGGCCACTTGTGATATCCCACATTAGACAAATACTTTAAGTTTTAATAATAAGATTTTTTCAACTGGCCTACCATAAGCAAACAGTGTTATAACTTTACTTTCAGTGCTCTACTATCAGGCCATAATATGTGCCTAAAACATGTGCTTAGGCACTAAAAATCCATAACTGTATACACAGTTGGATGCTCTGTCCGGTTTTCGCAGTGGTTGGTACACATGCTTCTCACCTTGACGAAACGGGTTCATTTCCCATTCATAGAGCATGTTAGTTTGGTCGGTGGTCACGATATCAGACAGATGTAGTTTACTACAGTTACTTCGGTTCCCCATTAACACATGACAACACTAAAATTGACTAGATTTCATCAAAAACTCACTAGCTGACAATTGCAGCTATACTAGTAATTAAAAGTGAGGCCCTACTTAAAAGAGTCTAGTAAGTTAAAAAGTTACGAGTGCTGGACCACACTCCATGTCCTCGGAAGGACTTCAAACACACAACACGATTCGCTGATTGGACTGTTACAAGTATGTAGTTGGTTATCTTTTGGTTAAATGGGGGAGAATCTGAGAACTTAATAGGTCTGTGAAGGGACTCGCGTGATTGATTACGAAATGCAATTTGCATTTACTAAAATGGAGCTTGTACGTGTTGTCAAAATAAACAAGAAATCATATATTTGTTTTGTTTTATTATGCATGTTTATTGATATATGTAGTGCATGAAGATAGTGATTAAACAAAGCTAATGAATACTTATGATTTATTAAGAGGAAAGGATCTCATGGATCGATTTAATGTAAAGGGTGTAAAGTACTATTTCAATATTCCATTTATACACTATGATATCAACGATAAATGTTTGTTCAAACAAGAGATGTGTTTGTCAGAATCACAATGTCCCCTAATGCGCCGCTTTGATTTTTTTTTAAACCTTTGACTTTGAAGGATGCATGCCAAATATGAAGTTGCTATCTTCAATATTGAAACAGTTATGAGCAAGGTTAAAGTTTTGAGACAGAATGACAGACAGAATGACAGACAGGCCAAAAACAATATACCCCTTTTTTTAAAAAGGGGACATAAAAAGCAATATGTTATGAATACAACAGGACAATAATAATATTAAAACCATTAAAATAGTTTCAATACAAACAGTTAAATTCTCTTAAAAGTAATATTTCAAAATGAAACCGATACATGCATTATAGAAAGTCAGTGACAATTGTAAAGTTAGGAAGGATGTGTAATAATATTTTGCTACCTATTTGGTTTGTTCTACATGATTTATTTTAATAACTTATTTATTAAAATAACGCTTGAGTTAGCACCATATCACATTTACACACAATGTATTCAATGAGCTGGCGAAGCGTGTAACACTTGAATAAATAATCATCTTATAAAATCATTTAACCCTGAACGCATATATATAGACATTTATGATAAACTTGCTCCAAACTTGTTTCTTACATTTGAACAAGTGTTATTTATTTAAAAAAAAATGTTTCAAGCATAAAAGAACAACAAACAATGTTTATTAAAAAATTTACGTGGTTACCACCATCCATCACAATTTAAAACGTGGATTCTACCATTAATTTTTAAATATCAATAATTAATGATTTCTGAAAATAATTCAATTGCTTTGAACTTTCTTTTTTTTCTCCAATGTGATAGTAATCGCTTCACGGAAATATATTCAAAAAATTTGTATATCACTCTGCATCAATTTCAACATATTTTCGTGGATTCTATTTTTAAACGTGAACGTGCTGTAGAAAATTGTTTCGACTTGTTCTCTGAACTCCCAAATCCCAGACAATTATCAAATGTACCGTAAGAAAGTGTACAATGTCGTTCAAAAGAAAGGCTTAACACACCGTTTTAGTGTCGGAGCAAAACATTGCAATACCTGTTTGAATATATTTTATAGCGTTATATCTGCCTTTGGCAGCAATTTTCAGTGGTATTGGTCATCTTTTGATCACTTTATTCTCTCCACTGAAGTGAAGGAAAATTATTTTCTATATTTTTACAATTTACTTCTTTTGTTTTGCCAATTAAGCGTTATTGTTAATAAAAAAAACTAATAACATCATGTAAATAAAACATTATTCATTGTAAAGGGACTTGAATTAAACACATAGAATTGCTTCAATGGCATTAGAACGTAATAATTGTCATTTACATATCATGATTAAGTATACTTATTGCAATTTTAAACGATGAAGCTACGAGATAAAGCAAACACAAGTCCAATACTTGTAGTGGGTTTGGAATAAAAATGTCATACATAAACAAGAATAAGTCATTTACACACAAGAAAATATAATGTACATGAATCTAATAGTTACTTAAATTATTGTCCATAGTTGAAGATTCGTTCATGGCAATGTCGCTATAGGAAGACTGACATACCTTTTTTCGTATATGTCCATTGCTATTTTCATCACTTTCCTGTTGTTTTTGTATCAGTTATTTCTGAGCTATTTAGAAAAAGCAAGTGAGCTACTTAGCCTGGCACTCAACAACAGAGAGAGTTATTCCAAACTGTGCTGCGTAGTACGTCACCATGACTACCAACTGGGCATAGGGAAACGGATCCTTGAACTTGTTTACGGCAAGTTTGAGATCTGATATCACGAAAGCAATTGATCCGATGCATGCAGCCAGCTTGGTCCACTGGCTTGCGAGATCACCAGACCACTGGACACGGGCGATGGCGCGCCATGCGTTGGTGCATATCACAGCGATATACGCTGCCACCATGTAACGAATTATACCATGAAGGTCAGTGCTGATATATGAATACCCAATGTATCCGATTCCAAACACCACTACCGCAGTAAATGGTTTAAACGGCTTCCATCCAAAGGCTATTGCATAGCATATGTGTGCAATAGCAAAGCAGGCCATTCCGATCTGAAAATATTTATCCCACACAAGAAACGCATCTCCTAAGCAGGAAAATATTAGCCCTATGAGAATATGCCTTGAATAGTTGGTGTTATTCCAAATTAAGAGAACGAACTGAATCAGTGAAATAATTGGAAGACATTTCACGAGGCAGTAGAACCAGGGTACGGATGTTTCTGAAGACGGTGTATCGGCAAAAAACACGAAGAAAATAGTGCAGGTAATGAAGAATGGAACCAATTTAGGTTTAGCACTCTTCAACTGAAAGTGAATATGAATAGTTTATGCATTTATTTGGTAGTGGGAAACCCTTACAACAAAATAAAATAAAAATGTGTACTTCTTGATTATACATTTTCTAATTTATATCATTGCCTACATGGCTTTGTATTGCATTAATTTGTATTACATTAAAACATTATCTTCAATCAAATACGGATATTACTTTTTTCAATTGGGAAACATCCTGTACGAGGTTGTAATTGTGGGCTAAACAAATCACTGAAACAGTACGCATTAACTGATGTAAATGCCAGCCATTATCGCCAGGGATTCCATTTGTATGATATATCCATTGTAATTATCAAAATTTAACGAAATCAAACGAAGATAACTTTAAAAGACCATGTATTTCTGTATGTATGTACGTCGTTTGTGTATTTGTATGACCCCAAAGGTGGGCATATAGTGATTGCACTGTCCGTATGTCTGTCCGTCTGAAATTCCGTCACATTTTGTCTTTAGGTTTCGAAAAAATGTGGAAACATATTGCGTTTAGGTTTTGAAAAATGTGGAAAAAATGTGGAATTTTTCGGGGGCATATGTCATCCTATGGTTACAGGTCTTGTTTCTCTCTGATAAACCGTGTACTTTAAAAACAAGTTTTAAAATTGTCCTTCCGTCAATCTGTTTACAAGTCCCGTTAAGATGGTTTGAACACTTAGGACCTTCCTGAGTTTCATCCGGTATCTGATCTTTTTAGTCTTGACAATCCGTGTTGATTGTCAACAGAATCGGAAATGGCAAGTACTAAGAGTATTACATCCGTTAAATTTTGTTTTTTCAGACAGCTGTTCTTGAATGTTCACATTGTCAAATTTCAAATAAGACAAATATTATGATCATAAGTTGGTACAAAACATAAAACAGACACAAACATGGCTAACATATAAACCATTGTCCTCTTTGTAACATTCTCCGTGCAATTTCATTAGGTCAATGAAGTCTTTGTCACGCTACGATGCTTTCAGCGTTAGGTTATTTGTGTATTCATAACATAAATTAAACAAATTACAATTACATTTGGCAATATACTTTCAGTTAATTTATTTAAATAAAATAAGCATCCACGATCAACATAAAACAAAAACATTTGACCGTTTATCAATCATATTCGAGTGTTTTTATTTCAACTTCTTCTTTTACTTTTTTCTGAAAATAGCTTTAAGTCTGAAAAGAAAATACGGTTCTCACAACTGTTAGCGGCGTTGCCATGTTGAGAGTCGCACACATTATACTGTCAAAACAAATATATAACCTTCCAGTCGCACATATGGCTACGAGCTGCTTTTTAACATGACGGATTTTGTTTATAAATGTTCATCCTGTTTATATGCAGGTTTACCACGACTAACACATCTGACTGATCACGCTCACATAATAACATGCCACGAACAGTGCAGTCAACCGACGCACATGCATTTTGAGCATTAATAAAGCAACACTGTTTTAACACCTAAAATCCCATAACGAAAAAAGAGAATACCGGTAGTCATGGGGTCTGTGTATATGGGTTAAGGAGGATAACAAGCACATAACAGAAACACATTTTAAGATTTATTGGTAGTAGGATTTCCTCCTAAGACAAGGAAGCAGTCTGGATCAGCAGACGATTTATTGCATAAATCTACCTTGCGGAGCAAAAACATGGACTGGCTTTGCAATATTTGAATACTAATCTTTGTACAAACATTAGAAGAATCACTTCCATTTCGTGTAAGTTCATTCCTAGTTTCATTTCTTTCCTGTGTTTTGGCCTGTTCCTTATCTGCTCTTAAGGAAGAGCCAATGAATTATTCAAACTGGCTTTCAACAACAGAGAGAGCTATTCCAAATTGTGCTGCGTAGAACGTCAACGTGATTATCGGGTCTGCATAGGGAATCGGACCCTTGAAAGTGTCGATGGCAAGTTTGAGATTTGATATCACTAAAGCGAATGCTCCGAAGCATCCAGGCAGCTTGGTCCACTTGATCACGAGATTACCAAACTGGACACGTGCAAAGGCGCGCCATGTCATGGTGCATTCCAGAGCGATGTAAGCTGCAACTGTGAAAAGCATTGTCCCATGTAGGGAAGTGCTCAGGTATGAATACACAAAGAGCCCGAAACCAAACACTACTGCTCCTGCAAATGGGTTGAACGGCGTCCATCCAAACGCTCTTGAATAGCAAATCTGTGCAATAGCAAAGCAGGCCATTCCGAGCGCAAAATATGTCTTTTCCCACACAAGACACGCATCTCCTAGGCACGAAAATATGAGTCCTATAAGGATATTCCTTGAATAGCTGTAATTCACTTTGGTGTTATTACCAATTAAGAGAACGAACCGAATCAGTGAAATAGTTGGAAGACATTTCACGGTGCAGTAGACCCAGGGAGTGCTTGTATCTGAAGACGTTGTATCAGCAAACACCACAAAGAAAATGATGCAGGTAATGAAGAATGTGACCAATGTAGACCCAACACTCTTCAACTGAAAAAGAGTAGGAAAAGTTCACGAATCTAAACGTTAGTCTGAAACCATTACAGTAAAATGAAGTTTAAATGGGTACGTCTTGATATTAAATATTAATATTTATATTATAAGCTACTTGACTTTGTATTGCATAAATACGTTATCTTCAATCAAGTTAAAATGGGCAGACATTAACAGAATGATAGAATTGTGGTTGTAATACAATTTAAATAAATCCTGACACCGAAATGAATTGTAAAGGCTTAGAATCTGTCCTAGATTTAAAGCCCCCATAACGCTCAAAATCAACGAATATTTCGTAAAATATTTCGTAAAATAAAATTAACACATAAACAATCAGTGTTCCTTATAACAATAGCCAACATTTCAACGCTAGATATGCTCTGGTAACATAGATTTAACAATATAAAGAAGTGAAACTCCAGAAGCTGCAGCAGTATTGCAATTCTATCATACACACCTTTGTGGCCCTTTATTTATGGCAAGGAACCAATTGTCAAAACGGTACAGTACGGCACAAACCGAAACAACATATACACATAGTAGAATAAAGCTGGGGTTACCGCCTTGGAACGGTCNAGTACATGTACCTATCTAAAATGCAACATGCGAAATAGTATACAAAATATTCGTTGATTTTGAGCGTTATAGGGGCTGGAAGAATAATGATCTTAGATCCAGTATTCACCAACCGATTCATAGACTTAAGTCTGTAAATACAGAATATTTGTTAAACTGTAATTTATTTAAACTACTTGAAAGTCTAGTCTAGCATGGCAGTTAAAACCAACAATTATATAAATCTCTGTTTTGAACAATATTTTAATGATATACCGGTAAGCCTATTATAACGGCAAACTCTGAAGTAGTTTTTATTGAATTTAAGAATATTCTGTATTCTTAAGTTTAAGAATGGTTTGGTGAATACGGACCAAGTACAGTACAAAACGTAATAAAACAGACAAGATGTCGAAAAAAGTGCCCCATTTGTTACATTGTTCATGAAATTTTATTTAAGCCAACAAAACCTGTGTCATCCTGTAATGTCCGAAGTTTAAAGTAATCAGTGTACTGTATTCATCACTTAATTTAAACAACATCAAATTATGTATTCAATGTTATTTTCGTTCATTCATATATATTCCATTCACTGCAATAGCTTCAATTGACGACCAAAACAATGCATTAGCCAATACGTTAATTATGAAAATACAATTCAACGTTTATGACTTATGCTCAAGTGTCTATATATTTTGTTACAACTGGTTCTGTTTTTGTCTGAAAATATTTTAAAATCTGAACAGAAAAAGGTACTCACAACTGTCAGCGACATTGTCGTGTTGAAAGTCGCACAAACTTCACTATTAATGCAAATAAATAACCCTCCAACATATGAATATAAGCAGCATATACAAGACGGCTTTTTGTTTATAAATGTTCCTCTTTTCTATTATACAGTGAAATCAATTTAATATAGTTTACTACGATCCAAACATCCAAAAGATCATGCGCACGCGATTATATTGCACGAACAGTGAAATTAAATTTATTCGACCCGAACGACTTTCCAGCAATAATAATGCAAAACAGATTTCATACCAAAAATAGGTTTTCTAAGAACGAAAATAGAGGGTAGTTAATGTAGAATATGATAAACGACATGACTAGATTACCATTGATGCGGAGCATCAAAGGGGCGCAATTCACCAGTATTTATAGAGACACGAGTAATACAATATGTAACAAGCTGACAAATAGGCACATGTTATCACGACAGTTGACGTTTATGTAAACGATCGACTGTTTTAAGGAAAAAACAGTTGTTTAATAAAGGCATCACAAATAATGATATGCTGATATGTTTTGTCATTAAGGGAATGCTGTTAGCATCAAACACTCTAGCTTAACTCACTTATTGGAGGGGAAAGAAGAGTGGTGGAAAGCAAAACTCAGTCATATGAGTTATCCATGATCATGAATTTAGTTAGAATTTTGGAATGAAACTTATGCCACTTTTTCAATAAGCGTTTGATATAGAATATATTAGCAAAGGACACGTTATTTGAAACACGTTGAACCTGGTTGAAGAGTGTTGGGGGCACACACAGAGATTGATTTCGACCCTCTGATCTTGAAAAAGGACGTTGGGGAAAACACAAGAGAAATTTGTATGCAATGCCTATATTGGGTAGAAAGCTTGGGGAATCTGAAAATAACGCATCGTTTGTGGAAAAACGATTTATTTAACGCTTAGTAAAATGAACATAAATAAGTTCGAATAAATGAAACGAGCGTGCCCCGCAGCAAATATTTTCTGAGCATGTCATTACCCGCATAGTAATATCACGTAAATAAAGAAAACTGATCAAACAATTGATTAACGCACAGGTGTGTTGATTTACCAATTATCATTCCATTGTTTCCGGCTATTATAACATTGAATTCTTCGATCGTGTCCGTTTTTACAAGCACAGTACTTTAACCTTTGAAAGAAAGTTATGTTTTCTGTCCAAATGCATACGCTTTGTTGTGTGATTTATCAGGTTTCGATTTAATGTTAATTTAATTAAATGTTAATGACATTTTGATTAAACTTTAATTCAATTTTAATTTAATATTAATTTTGGAAGCACATTTTCACTGACAATGTGTAATAAAAAACACCACTGTAAATACTAATTAGTGTTCACACCATTACGTTTCAATTGTTTCTTTGGTACCTTTTTTGGAGAAGGTTCCGATGACTGTGATTTTGCATTATTTCCCGAACAATGCTTATACTGTTTAATTACTGCCCGAAGCATTCATGATTTTGGTTAAGAGAGAACGGAATATCTAACCATTACAAATTGTTGAAAAACGCAAAAAAACTGTACACAGTATATTAAAAGCGTGTACTGACAAAACCGGTACTTACATTAAAGCCACACACCTTGAAATGAAGTACATGTTAATCAATATATATAGATGCAATTTGAAAGTGTGCACAATTTTTATTAAATCTATAGCCTAGTTAGCAAGTAATTTATTATTTTTTCAACCGGGAATTACCGCTTTTAAAACGGAAAGTAGGATTTCTATATTATACATCCATTTCGACAAACGCGATTATTTTTAAGTTTTAAAGCGCAAAAAAGACGGATTTCTATCTTGTAACCACCAGATATATTCTAATTGGCATAGATAAAATGTGTTTCTTATTTATACTTCAATCAATGACTATGCCAAATACGGTGTGTGGCTTCAATACACAACTAGATAGAACATACATATTAACTTCTCTATACTACCAAAGCGGAAACGTTCACATGTTGTTGCATTTGTTTAAAAAAAGTCGCATCACTCTGATATTTTATTTTTTTTAAATTTCGCTTGACATAAAAAACGACAAACTTACGGGATAAGGCCAAGCAATCATTCTATATTTCCTCCAGATAAGGCCGATATATTTTTTTACATTGGCCTGATATCGGGCTTAACATAGGCTCGAGACCGGGTGATAACAAAACTTGATGTCCGTCCGAAATTCTACATACATACTAATGCTTCATTGGTCATTGTCGGCTCGGGTACTACTTACTTGTACCCTGGGTACTCTCAAGACCAGTTGATTGTTATTGTTTACATTCGGGACTTTCCGCGCATGCGCACTGACTGGTTGGCAAAAGCACTGGTTATAGTAGTGTAAAACATATGGATTCAGGCATGTGTTTACTCCAGAAATCGATAGGAAAATCCGAAATAAACATTAAAACACCTAAATAATAGTGCAAATATATCATATTAAGTACCAATAAATGTATATTCATAAATATAATTTCTTCTTTGTAAAAATGCGAATAATTAAGAGATTAGCATTAGAATAAAGGTGGTCGGAAGACTAAATAATGACAATTCCAAAAACAAAACTATAAATAAGCCGTATTCTTTCTTAAAGTTTGACTTTAATAAATAGCATTTCAAAAATAATAGAACATAATGTAATTTAATTATAATTAAAAGTGGTGTGGTTGTGATATTGTCATTTTTAATCAGCGATCTTAAGTGTAAGAGGTGCATTGAATCAATTATTAAACAAAGCCCTAAACAGGGCACCTTCTGGCTCTAAATTTTCTGTATCCACATTTACCTTTTAATGTCTTAATTCTTATTATTTTGGATATGTTATGAGTGATAATGTAGAAAACCTTGTTGCCTTCTGGATTTTTTTTGTAGCCGAATTTCCTTATTTGTAGGCATTGGCTAATGTGTCAAATGGCAGAGTAAGCCCTGCTAAAAAGCGGAATAGTTAAATCTTAAAATGTTGTGGTAATTTTCTTTTATATTGAATGAATTTTCGTTTCATTTACATTGAATGACAATATTTAATAAATTTTAGCATACACATGAAAAAAGCCTGCAGCTTGAACCGTCTTTGCATGTATATTGAAATCTCTTTACTAGTGATAGTGAGTGATAAAAATCTAGCATGTGATGATACCATAAATCTATATACTTAATTTATTTAAACCAAGTATTTTTTACCCCTATTGTGATCAAACATGATTGCTTGTTTTCCTGATGGTGTTTCGTACACTGCAATAACGTACAATCTTTACACGTAATTTAGCGGAAATTACATTTGCTGGTACCCGATTAATACGGTAATTGTGTAGCATATGTTTAATGTATAGTTATTAAACACTTTATTATTATAATTAAACTGTCTAATTTCTATACACTATATAGTTCATGTTAATCCATGTCGGACAAATGTCTTCATTTTGTGTTTAATATGATAAAATATTTTATTAAAGCAACTATAAATATTGTGTCCTTAAGATTTGGCTTAAATGACTGCTCAATATGCCAAGAGATGACATGGAGGTATCATAAATTGTGTTTAATGACCACATGTGGTTTATGCAGGCATCCAAGTATAGGTCCCTGGGTTTATCAAACTTTATGACACCGTGTTTTCTTTGTAATTGTCTGGACAGTATCCGATTATAACGAGATAATCGGTTTGTGATGAACAAAGGGGCCAAAATTAAACACCGGGTAAAATATGCTGAAAAGGTGTCAAAGTTGGTGTGAACAATTAAATAAAAACAATGACATTTGTCAAGAGAATTCATTTAATGTGTAACAAGGTAAGTTTTTACAGACATATAAAGGTTCAAATTAGTTACTATATATTGCGTACATAAAAATCGATCTTTTAATTGTTTGTTTTCATCCTTATTTGTGTTCGTTCATTAAATTACATTTTTCTGAAAGAATTTCCATTTCTGAGTATTTTTGTTATAAAAAAAAGGTCGCGAAGATGTGCCAAGTAAAGAGATTTTAGTGGTAACCACATACCGAGCTCGTATATTGTTTTCCATTCCCGAGTTCGTAGTCATTAAAAACAAATAATACAAACAATATAATCGTTCCAAAAATGCATGTCCTTGCTTGCTAATGTTTTATTCAGACATAATTATTAAAATTATATTTTGTATTATGCAGGATTATCAATAAAAACGACGATTCTGGAAACCTTCTCTATATGCGCTTATATGAATTCCACCTCTTTTTGCCAACCAGTGGGCGGAGTCTAAACTTTACAGGTGCGCGTGACGTCACTCGTCAACTGGTCTATACTAACATGTACCCCGGGTACGGTAAATATACTTAAACGTACCCGGGAGTTTTAACTCTAAATCGGTCGTTGTCGGCTATTTTTTTTTAAATTAAGTATGTTCACATTTATGTCAATTTTCTGTTAAATGGTCTCTATATTATCGAAACTCATACTCAAAGAGCATGTTGATGCAGTTTTTTAAAAGAGAAGTTTGTTTAAGATAAACAATATCGTTTTACGGTAATCGGAATCGCGTTTTACGACATCGAATTTTGGGCGGGAACACAACTCCGGTACAGTCTAATATCGACCGGGTACGTTTAAGTATATTTACCGTACCCGGGGTACATGTAAGTATACTTAAGAGTACCCGGGGTACATGTAAGTAGTACCCGAGCCGACAATGACCAATCGAGCGTTACTAACTCAATAAAAATCTTCCGACAAAACGTCTTCTTAAAAAAACATAGTTCGACTATGTATATAGATATTGACATCTATATACATAGTCGAACTA